>PVIJ01015492.1:0-36322 GCA_004024925.1 Scalopus aquaticus
CAGCACTGTTTACAATAGCTAAGGTATGGAAACAACCCAGATGCCCAAAAATAGATGACTGGATCAAGAAGATGTGGTACATATACACAATGGAATACTATTCAGCATTCAAAAAAGACAAACACATGCAATTCGCAGCAACATGGATGGATCTAGAAGGGATCATGATCAGTGAAATAAGCCAGAAAGAAAGAGAAAAATATTGAATGGTTTAACTTATAACAGGAATATAGGGGAGCCAAATAAGAATGCAACATTTAGCAGGGGAGGAGGGGAGGGTAAGGGATCAAGAGGGGAGAAGAGGGGAGCACGGGGGACTATGGTGATGGCTCCATGGGTGAACAGGTGGTGGGTAACCTATGGCGAACACACAGTAATGTAAAAGATATGAATAACAAAAATAAATAAAATATTTATTTAAAAAAAAGACTCAAATCCCACACAGGAAAATGGGAATACTTAAAAGCACTTAACACAAATAAAAAATAAATGATAGATGTAAAGTGCCTAGCAGGATCCTGGCATACAGTAAGCCTTCAATATATATATATTCCCATTCTCTCTGCTCATCCCAAATAAAATGATTCATATCTCCTTGGCTACCTGTGGAGTCAGTCCCCTCAAGAGTCAGAAACTTTTCTCACTAGGCCCAGAGTAGGCCTCTTGTCACCATGGTATGAGAAGTAGAGGTCAATCAAGTCTCTCCTATTCTCAGGAGGTTACTTAATGCAGATTGCTTCAGGTTGAGAGCAGTCAGAGCCTTGAAGTTTAGAAGTTTCTGTTCTTGCTTAAATACTTAGGCTATTCATCACTGAAGAAGAGATAAGTATCTCCTAAGTTTCTGCCCTTTACTTAGTTGAAGAAGCAATCATTGCTCTCCCTTTTATGACCTAGAAAAATGTAGTTTGTGGGTCTCATCGAGTTCTAAGTTTATCAGTAAATGTGTTCTATCTAAGAATGTCATCTTAAAGAGTAAGGAAGAGATCATCACCTTCTTGTCTGTCATGTGAGTTCTCCCTCTCCCATTCTTGATGCCCCAGGTCCTAAAACAAAGGATAAACATTCCTGGTCTGCTCCATTATTCTTTAGAATTCATAACTATGTGAATTTTCCATACATATATTATTAAATGAATTGATTTTTCCTTTTGCTAATCTGTCTGATGCTGTTTTGATTATTCATCTAGCCTGAGAATGCTAGAGAGGTACAGGATGGTTTATTTTGCACCCCAAAACATCCAATAAAACTTCTTTAGTGAAAACAAAATTGCCACCTACCTCATTCCACCTTGACTTATAATGTTAACACACAACCTATATTCTATTTCCTCTTTAATTTGTAGTGCCCTTAAGAATGAGAGACTTGGGCCTCCCTGGTGGCACAACGGTTAAGCGCTGCGCTGTGGAGCCCTTTGCTGCC
Source organism: Scalopus aquaticus (assembly GCA_004024925.1). Taxonomy (NCBI): domain Eukaryota; kingdom Metazoa; phylum Chordata; class Mammalia; order Eulipotyphla; family Talpidae; genus Scalopus; species Scalopus aquaticus. The sequence continues at coordinate 1,420 of PVIJ01015492.1, forward strand.
ATGCGACTTCGACACCCTGCCAGGGAGATTCCCACATGGTGCGGCAGACCTCTCCTGCCTCGCCCACCAGTCCCCTCAGCAGTGTATTTTCGTTGCTTTGCCTGGTCTGCTCCCCACTCTCTCTGGTGAGCCCTCTCGCCACCGCACGCCTCTGGCCTGTACCCCAGCTTGGGTGCATAAATAAATAAATCTTTAAAGAAAAAAAGAATGAGAGTCTTAACCTTATATGAATTATTTTACCTTCCCCTCCATGGCCCCAAATGGACACACTTAGTAGTTTGTGTGTACATAGTTAAGAAATACTTATCTTCGTAAAAAGATGAATGAAAATTATAAGGGGGGAAAGGAAGAAGGGGAAAGGTATTGAAAAAAGATCTGCCTGCCCATTCACTATAGATGACATCACTTTATGTTTATTTTTTCTAAGAAATTTAACGTATATAGAGAGGGGACTTATGGACTAGGGTTTTTTTTTTTTGTTATTTTATTCTCCCCCCCCTTTTTTACTGTTACAAATACAACTCTGTGAAGGGGAGGTGCCATTTTTCTCACCCCCACTAATCCACTAACATCTCACCCCCACCTTGGATTATAAGTTCCAGATGCCATGAACTGGACTTCTTGAATGGGGGAGCAGCTGGAAACTAGGAGTAGAGTTAAGCAGGTATGCTTGATTATAACTGAACACATTTGGGGTCAGACCCCTCTTGCTTCTCTGTTTCTTGCTCTTGCTTCTGCAGCCCAACTGGCACCCCAATACTGCTGGGAAGAAGACTTGGAGAAAACATGTAGAGGAGAGACATGCAGAATTATAAGACAAATGGATGAGAGAAATATGGGAAGGAAGGTTGCTCTTAGTCCTTGCAGAGACAATATTAGTTGTTATTCTGACTTCATGGTGGATTATTTGGTATATATATATATAAATATATATATATAAATATATATTGGTATATATTGGTATATATATATTGGTAATATATATATTTGGTATATATATATATATATATAAATATATAAATATATATATTTAAGATTTATTTATTTATGCATACAAGCTGGGGTGTAGGCTAGAGATGTGGGGGTGAGAGGATTCACCAGATACAGAGTGAGGAGGAGAACAGACAGATTGACTAAAATACACTGCTGAGGGGAGCAGCAGGTGAGATAGGAGAGGTCTGCTGCGCCGTGTGGGAATCTCCCTGGGCGGGGATTGAACTCATGCTGCAGTGGCTGCGGATAACTTCATAGTGTTGCGACTTAAGCCGTTGCGCCACCAGGGAGGCCCTATTTAGTATATTCTGAATTCTGAATCTCCTTCAGTCCCAGGTTCCCATCACCTGCCTAACCCCTTTCTTGTCGTTCCCTATCAAGTTACCTTAGATTTGTGGCAAGTTTTTGAGTCTCTGCATCACAATTTTGGGCCAACACTGGTTAGTTGGGCATTTGCGGGGTTTAATTAGGAAGATATTATTAGGAATATCCTTTATTCTCTCTCTATTCACTCTATTAAAAATAAATCACAGGGGGCCTCCCTGGTGGCTCAGCGGTTAAGCGCTGCGCTGTGGAGCTGTCATCGGCAGCAACACACCCCACCAGGGAGATTCCCACATGGCGCAGCACACCTCTCCTACCTCGCCCGCTGCTCCCCTCAGCAGTGTATCTCCATCCATCTGCCTGTGCTGATCCCCACTCTGTTTCTGGTGAATCATCTCGCTGCCCCACGCCTCTGGCCTGTACCCCAGCTTGTATGCATAAATAAATAAATCTTTGAAAATAAATAAATAAATCACAGGGCCCACGGTGGCAGCTCTTATATTTTAAGACTGTTCGTGTTTATACAGGTGTCTCTCTTTCCTTTTTTCCCTTTGCCTAATAAACTTGCCATATGCTGGATGAATGGGAAAAAAAAATAAATCACACTGACAGTCTGCTTCTTTTGACTGTGTGTGTGTGTGTGTGTGTGTGTGTGTGTGTGTGTATGGCTGGACCCCTTTCAGAGTATGCACCTCTTAATATTTTGGCGTCTCTGCATGCCCATCATTCACATGCTAACATTACATACAAAGTGCTTAGAGCTGTGTGTGGCACAAGTAAATACTACATGAACTTTCATTATTCTCCTCTCCCAAGTGGACTTCTTTTAGTTTAGCCCCTGGCAGCTGTATTTCAAATTCTGACCCTCACTTTTGTTCCAGTGGAGACAAGCAGGAAGATGACTCCACTTGTGCTTTGTTTTGGGGGTTTGAAGATATGGGTAGAGGGAGAAGATCATTTATTTATTTTTTTTTATAATATATATTTTTATTGTTATTTATGTCTTTTACATTTTGCATTCCCCTTGGGTAGCCCACCACCAATTCACCCGTGATCCATCTCCATGGTCCCTTGTGTTCTTTTCTATTCCATTTTGTGCCCTTTCCCTTTCCCTTCCCTCCCTCCTTCTCCCTTCTCACCCCCCTCCCCCCCCCCCACTAATTGTCTCTCTAGTCTGATACATATAATCCTGCCTGAAAGCTGCCATCTACTGTTCACTTATAAAATTGGAAGCATCCTAACAGTTTAATCCTATTTTTTCTCTTGACATTTTACTACCTACTGGTTTGTTATTGGATCCCATGCTTGGGGAAATTTTGATTACCAGAAATACAACAGAGTATAAGCATGTGATAATTCACAGTTCCCCATAGCCCTCTGAGTTAACATTGCTATCCCCATTTTATATTTTTAAAAGATTTATTTATTTTTTATTTATGCATACAAGAACTGGGGTGTAGGCCAGAGGTACAGTGTCTGAGAGGATTCACCACAGACAGTGGGGAGCAGAACAGGTGCATATAGTGAAATACACTGCTGAGGGGAGCAGCAAGTGAGACAGGAGAGGTCTGTTGCTGCCAGGAGTGTTAGCTCCCTGGCCAGGGATTGAACTCATGCTGCGGTGGCTGACTATATCTTGATATCCCTGAGACTTTAACCCCTGAGCTACCAGGGAGGCCTGCTATCCCCACCTTAAAGATAAAAAATAGAGGTCTAAGCAGTTTAACTTGCTTTTATTTTTAAGTTGATCAAGAAAAGGATTAGGGTTTGTATCCATGTCTATCAATTTCAAACTCTATGCTTTTTCTTCTACACAGCAGTGACTGTTAAACTTTTGGTAATCCCAGAAATGACCCATAAACTGGCTAATACCCTCATAGATTTCAACTGTGCCCTTGCTTGAAAACACTGCATTAAAGAAATACGAAACTCTCATGTATTAATATCCTTGTATTAAACTGTACCAATGCTGCATGATCAAGACATTCAAACATCTAATTAAGCTATAAACAGTAGATGCTTAGTACACGACAACTTGATTCAATTTTTTAAGAATTGAACTAGATGACAGTGATTTAAAAGGAAAATAATAAATATAAAATAGTAATCTTCTCCAAAGCATCCCACATCTTTAGGTAAAAAAAAAAAAAAACTTAGAACCAGAAGCCCCCTGTCAAGAATAACTGCATTTTTAATATCAATGACTTGCATATAATTTCCATCTATATAACTATAGTTTGTATAACTAAAAACAGTACCTATATAAACTAAATTCAAACGTGTATTTGTTGGAACAGTTCTCAAGTAAAATCTATTAAGCTGCTTCATGGGTTCAAATCCTCACTTTGATTACCTAATAAACTTTTGGTCTAATTCTCATTGAGATTTATTTCAGTTAAAAATCCATATCTTTGTGACAACTAAAAACAAATAATAGGCTGTATTGTTGTACAAATGACAAAAATATTAGGTTATTTTTAATGCCTTATCTTAAAAGATAAGCTTGTGTTCATTGTTAAAGTATTTTTTAAAAAGGATGTGGAAACAAACTTCCAATATCAATCTCTAAAGTCCAATCACTTACCCTCTCAATATTTTGAAGTATCCGAAGTTTTAGATATGTACAGACGTGTATACATGTGTGAATATATTTTTATATATGTATTTTTAAATGGCAACATGCTAAACACAGAGCAGTGTTTAGCAGTGGCTTCCATCACAGAATTGAACTATGATTTTTTAGAGGCTACATTGAGTTTAACTTCATGAATAATCATATTTTATTTAACCAGAATCAATATGGACATTGAGTTTGTTTCAGATTTTTACCAGTACAAGTATTGTCGGGGTAAACAACTGCATACATGAATCTAACATATATATCTGTGTTAATAAGCTATTTTTAAAAATGGGGAAGTGGCTTTAATCAAGAGAGCCTTGAAGAAAGCAAGGAGTGTAATGAAAGAGTTAAAAGGAAAATACCAATAATCAATTAGACTAAGCAGCAAAGCTACCCAAGATGTTTGAATTGAAGTTGAAAGAAATTACTTTCTCAAGAGATGGGGTTCTGGCCCTTCCTGTGTGCCATTATGACAAAGTTAGAAAGAATCAGGGTCCAAGGTTAAGAATGACAAACCAAATGCCATGCAAAGGAAATCATCAGAAAACCAAATAATACTTGTAGAATGAAATCACAAATACAGGTAGAGGTAAGACTCTGAGGTGACGAGGAGAGACTAAAACAGAGACACAGCACCTTATGAAGTTGGGTTTCTTGAATGAGGTGGTCTGATGCTAGAATCATAGATCTACCACATATAGGAATTGTGAACTTGGATTTGGCAATCCTTAACCCTAACTTTCCACATTTTCCTCATCTTTAAGACAGAAATATTGATAATGCTTCATAGTTGTTAGGATTAAATGTACTTTCCATGCAAAGTAAAGTAGATGGCATATAATGGATGCTCAATAACTGGGGTCTGTTAACAAAAAGCAAAGTTCTGTCTAATCAGGGCAGAGACACTGCTTTAGCCTCTGAGGCTGGGCCTAGATAGAGTTCAATACAAAGGGAGAAGTGGGTCTCAAAGGGAACACTAGTGACAGCAGTGGGGACCAGATCATGTAAGCTAAGATACTATAAACCAGGATCCCTGAATTTGTGAAGTCATGTGAAGGGATATGGGTGCCTAACAACAGACCGAATCCAGTATATTCCCAACTGGAACTCTTGTGATTTCCCTAAGAACCCCCAGAAGTACAACTTTTCTCTGCCTCTCTTCCCCTCTCTTTTTTCCTCCCACCTTGCCTCCATTAAGTTTCATATTGACCAATCTTTCAGTGTTTACTGAGGTGTAATGCCTTATTCTAGAAAGAGAACATAACTCTTTGTTTTCTGGGGAAAAGTTAATCTAGATTCCTTTACAAAAGCTTGGCAGCTATCAGAATCATCTCATCACAACTATTCCGTACTCACACTCCAAAGTTCCTATTTTCTAAATGTTTTATGATTATTAGATCTTTACCACTATAGTTCAAAATGCCTTCATCTCCTGTTAGACTCCTACAATCATCTGCTAACTGGGATATTCAATAATTGTGCCCATTACCACCATACATCGGCAGCTAGAGTTATACTATATTAAAACAGAAATATGGTCAAATCTCTCTCCAGCTTAAGAAACTTCTGATACTATGCCTCTGAATCACATAGTGTTGTAAAACAATGTTATTTCAATAAAAATAAAAACTTCTAGGGGCCTCCCTGGTGGCGCAAGGGGCTAAGCGCAGCACTATGAAACTATCCAGTGCCAGTGCAGCATGAGTTCAATCCCCAGCCAGGGAGATACCCACAAGTTGCAGCAGACCTCTCTTGCCTCACCCGCTGCTCCCCTCAGCAGTGTATTTCAGTCGATCTGCCTGTTCTGCTCCCTACTCTGTCTCTGGTGAATCCTCTCACCACCCCACACCTCTGGCCTATACCCCAGCTTGCATGCAATAAATAAATCAATCTTCAAAAACCAATAAAAACTTCTAATAATTTCTCCTACTATTAGGATAAAGCCAAAAATTTTTTAATGTTGCCCACACAGTGATCTGGGCCTTGTCTGTCCCTCCAGACTCATCTTTGCAACTCCTTCTTTTGCTCATAATGCTCCAATTGTCCTGGGTTTTCTTCAGTTCATGGAAGTAATTAAGCTTTGTAGAACCTCATGACCTCTGCACACAATGTTCTCTGCCCACAAGTTTTAGTCCACAATTTTTTACCTGACAAGTTCTCCTTACCCTTCAGGTTTCTAATTAATTTGTGACTTATTCACTAAAACTTATCTAAATCTTCTAAACTAGGTCAGAACTTTGTTTTATGCTTTCATAACACCCTGTACTTTGTCATGGGTGCACTTAGCTCAACTCTAATTACATAATCATTGTTGGACTACTCTTGAGTATCTAGCTCTCCAACTGTGGGATCCTGAGAATAAGGAATTCTTTTACATCCAAACTATAAGTCAATCTCATAGCCCAGTTAACAGCTCATATGAGGCACTCAATAAATAATGTCCATGATCATCCTATTTGCATCCTCAGTCATATATTTTTATATGCAAATATTAACATATAAAACCAGAACAAAATAAACCTTGCCGATTTCCTGCATTCTCTTTGGAAGCTGAAGGTTGTTTTCCTATTTCTACTGTAGAAGGGGGACTTAATAGGTAAGATACTCACTATAATAATTTTTTTTCAAGTCTGACCCTGAAAAAAGTAGCTCATCATCTAAAAAGAGCATATCAACTATAAAGATTAGGCGAAGTCACACTGCCTTTCACAACCTATCAAAATTCAATGCTGGATGCAACAATGGCCTACAAAGTTTACCAAGAAAGAGAAGTATGATTGAAGAATGTTATATATTCAGCAAGGTGTCTTGAGGTATCAAAGACTGAAGAAAATGAATGAAATCTCAGATTTTTGTTTTCAGTGCTAAATTACTCAAATCTATATGTATTCACTGATAATGACTAAAGATCCTGGATAAACTACATATATAAAAAGCTCTCCAAAGCATCAAATTGTTGACAGGAAAGTAAGTACCTATCAGGTCAAAGACTAACAGAAGGTGAAAACCTAGAGAAGCCAATGAGGCACAGGACCATAAAAGGTACCCTATCTCCGAGGATATTTTCCAGTCAGGAAACATCTAGCTTTGCTTTAGGTAGCCTCACAGAGCATGGAAAGAGCAGCTAAGGTCTAGGGCACCCAGAGTGAAAATGCTATTAGATTTTGCTTCCAATATAAAGTTGGGAGTCCCTAGGCGAAAGAACGGTGAGCCAGTACTCCAGAACTTTTAAAAAAGTTTCTTTTACACTGGCTATAAAAGGAGAAAAAAGGAAAAAAAAAACCCAACTTTGAGTAAATGGGCACTAGGCAGCTCTTGCTCATATTTGTCGCCTGAGTTTGCAAACACCAAGGAACTTCAACAGGTGAAAATTGCTCTCAGAATGAGAATGCCTCCAGGCACCTTGCAGACATAAGAGATAACACATAAGGAGAACATAAACACCAAGGACCACACATAACACGAATATTAGGCAGAAGAAGGGGACTTGAAAATAATCCAGACATTACTTGTGATAGAGTACAATGATTCCTATGTTTAAATAAATAAAATAACCCAACCAGTAGTTAGCAGTAAATAGGGCAAAGACACATGTTAAAATGCTCTATGTGTATGTAATCAGCAAAATCCAGCTGGGGAAAACTCTGCAGTCAAAGGTCCCAGGTTCTTCAACAGAAGGTTTTAAGGAAAAGGAAGTTTTCTATGCAATCATTAGCAGGAATGTTTGGTGTATGGTTTTTACAGATACCCTTTATTAATTTCCCTCTGCTCCCTTTCATTACAGGTGCATTATTATGAATAGGGGCTGCATTTAATCACTACTACATTTGTTAAGATCATTCTCCATTAATCAATTAATATCTTAGTTTCACAGTTCTTTTGTAACGTTAAAAACCTAACATAATAATGTATTATTCTTCTTACATAATACTTGATTTGGATAATATTTTGCTTAGGGGATTTGCATATATTTACTGAGTTAAAGTGGCAAACAATTTTCCTTTTAATTCGCCGTCATCAGGTTTTCCTGTAAAATTTATACTAAGTTTATAAAAACCTGAATTGTTTCTTTTTTGTGTCTTCTACCCCGCTTTTCAGGAATTATTTGATTAAGCCTGGAATCATGTTTTCCTCGTATGTTTGGTTTAACTTGCCAGGGAAGTCAGGGTAACCTGAAGTCTGTGAGAAGACTTTGGACTGATCTTTCCAATTTATTTTACACACTATTTGGTATTATATTTCCCAGCACATTCACTTAGCAGTACCTCCCCAGGAACTCTCCATTCCAGGAAGCTGACTGTGGAAGCCTCGGGCCACAGAAACGAGGACAACGCGCACGAGACAGTTATTACAGGTCAGGGCAAAAGCAACTGAATTAGGCGGAGCGCCGCTGGATTCCCCTAAGCCCTTTCACCCGGAAGTCTGATTCTGACGTTACCAAGCGTCAGTGTGCCCATTGGATCGCGACAGAACATTGCATTATGGGACACGCGTGGAGACCCTCGAGTCTCAGTGTATCCAAGAGGGGTTCTGCACAATACCTTAAGTACCTGATTCACCACCTAACCTCGCCACCCCAGCCTACACAAACATCTGTCCCCTCTCTGGGAAGCAAGATTATGGAGCTAAAGGTAATGGACCCTGACCTCCCGCTAACCCGCTTCACGCCACCTTGAGGGTCACGTGACAATCTTCGAGCTCACTGTCACGTGACGGCTGCGTTTAGGGCGACGGTGGCGTACCCGCCTCGAGTGCGCGTGCTTCCACAGCCGGGTTACCGCTCCAACCGCCCAAGTTCTTGGCGCATGCGCAGCAAACAACTGATTCCAGGATTAAGTCCCCCTAGACCCACTTCCATCACTTCTTTCTCGGGTGTCCAGAACCCCCGCTTAGTAGTTCGTTCTTCTTGATTTGGGGTGGGGTGGTCCGGGAACTGGGGGGTCAGAAGAGTCAGAGCAAGAGGTTTTCACTGCTCCTGCTGTGACGGTCGCCATCGCCATCTCGTGGTTGGGAGGAAGGCGACAGCCGGCGATTCTGTCCCGCACTCTCGCGAGAGCGGGCGCTTGAGTGGGGAGCGAGCGTGCTTGTGAAGCGTGAAGCGACCGCTATCCGTTCCCCTTCTTCAGGTCTGGGCCCTCCTGTGAGTGAGCCTCCGTCTGAGACACCCTCCCAGAGGGTGCGTGGCACGAGTGTAACCTCTCCCTTAAGAGAACCACAGCCTCCCTCTTTCCCGCTACGGGTCTTCAGGCTCAATACCCGGTCTTCCAGATTTCTGTCCCGTAGCCTCCACACCCTCCCCTAACCCATTGCCTCCACCCCTGGCCCCCACGCTTAACTCAAAGCTGATCTCCCACTGGTCCCGGCCCTGCCCAGGCTCTTTATGGGTACATGAAATAGGAATATACAGTGTCCCCGTTTTTAAAGGTTTCTAGCTGACTAGGTCAAGAAGTAGCTTTCTCCTTGTCTGGACTCCCGTCCTCACCCCGCGGTAGTAGGACTGGAAGTCTCTAGATGTTTATTGTATCTGGTGTGTCCCTCGCCCCCACCCTTGACGTCTGACGTAAATTTCTCCAGCAACTCCATTGGTTCAAAAATTTATTTTATTCACGTCAGATGTGCTGTTTTATCAGAACGTGTTTTTCTCTGAGGCATTCCTAACCACGGAATTTAAGCATGATTCTTATGAAAACATCTTTATTAGCGGCACTAAGACCACTTCAAAGTGTTTTAACAATTACAGATAAGGCTGTTTTGTCATTTAAAATGTCATGAAAGAGTGATATTTTAAGACAATGCTTAAGAATAAACAGCCTGTTTTTTAAATCCAAATTTACCTTGTTGAAAACACTTTTTATGAACCAGGACAGTACCTCTTGGAAGGTATGCTTTAATACTGAGTGAGTGAATGGCTCCTTTATGTGAGTTTTAAAGGTCAAATACGTGATTTATCCAAGCAGTGCACTTACTGGTAACCTTGTGCAAACACTTAGTAGGTCCTGGGGTTCAACACGTTGTTCTTTCACTCTGCACATAGACTAAAAGATCCAACACTCTTTATGACATTATCAAATGTTATAAATGGAAAGACTGTATTTTCATTCATAGTTAAGCAAACTTAGTTCTAAGGAATTGCTATCAAAAAGTTCTTTTTAAATGCCCGAGTAATATTCCATTTTGTGTGTATACCACATCTTCATAATTTATTCATCTGTCTTTGGGCACTTAATGGCATGGTTGTTATAAATAGTACTGTAAAGAACATAGGAATGCACATGTCCCTTTAAATTAGTGTTGCTTTTTTTTTTTTTCATGTGATAACTAGGAGTGGAATGGCTGTAGCTATGGTAGACCTATTTTTACTATTTGAGAAACCTCCATACTGTTTTCAATAGGGGCTGGACAAGTCTATATTCCCACCAATAGTATATGAGGTTTATTTTTTCTCCACAGTCATACCAACACTTGTTTCTGGTCTTTCTGTAATTGTGGTTTTTATTTGCATTTCCCTGACAATAGTGATGATGAACATTTTTTCTTGTGCTTGTTGGCCATCTGTGTGTCGTCTTTGAAGATGTGCCTATGTAGTTCTTCTGCCCTTTATTTCATTGGATAATTTGTTTTCTTTTTGTTAAGTTGTATGAGTTCTTTATATATTTTGGATATCAGCCCCTTGTCAGATGTGCGGTGTGCAAATATTTTTTCCCAGTAGAGAGATTTTCATAGTTCCCAGAAAAAAATTCTAAATGGTTCTTAAATATTAGATGCTTATTTCCAAAAGAAATGAAAACTATTAGTGACAATTTTATCAATCAAAAGATGTCTTTGTTTTAGTGACAGCTTCAGATAAGATGTCTTTGTTTTAGTGACAGCTTCTTTTTTTTTTTTTTTAAAGATTTATTTTTTATTTATACATACAAGCTGGGGTACAGGCCAGAGGCGTGGGGCGGTGAGAGGGTTCACCAGAGAGAGAGCGGGTATCAGAACAGGCAGATCAGAAATACACTGCTGAGGGGAGCAGTGGGCGAGGCAGGAGAGGTCTGCCGCACCATGTGGGATTCTCCCTGGCTGGGCGTGGAACTCGCGTCGCGTCGCCACTGCTGACAGCTCCACAGCGCAGCGCTTAACCGCTGCGCCAACAGGGAGGCCCTAGTGACAGCTTCTTTCACTGTGCAGAAACTTTTAAGTTTGATGTAGTCCCAATTGTTTATAGTCTCTTGTTTCTATTGCTTCTGGAGACAAATACACAAAGATATCACTGAAGCCTATGTTGTGGAATGTTTTGCCTGTTTTCTTGCATATATTCTATGGTTTTATGTCTTACATCCAAGTCTTTTATCCACTTTGAGGTTATTTCTGTGTCTGGTGTGAGATAGTAGTCTAGTTTCATTTTTTTGTATGTTGTCCAGTTTTCCTAATATTATTTAATGAAAAGGCTTTACTTTCTGCAATGGATACTATTGGTTCCTTTGTCATAGATTAATTGTCCATATAAGTGTGGGTTTATTTCTGGCCTCTCATCTCTATGCCATTGGTCTTCATGTTTGTTTTTGTTCCAGTACTAAACTGTTTTAATTATTATAGCTTTGCATTTTATAGTTTTATAAGTTCTTACATTTGTAAAAACATGAAACTGAAGGGTATTATCTAAGTAAAATAAATCAAAAGGAGAAAGCAAATATTGGATGGTGTCATTTGTATGTGGAATATAGAGAAACAAAACAAAGGGTCAGATAAAACCAAACCAATAATAAACCCTAGAAATCTGACTGTAGCATTTAGGCTACTGGAGGGGGAGCAAAAGTGGAGAGGAGAACAAATCCGGGTGAGAATATAATGGACTGTGACAGAGGACTTTCTGTGCTTGATGGTGGGTGTGGTATAGTTACATATACCTGAAGAATATGATCCTATGCCTCTAAGTCATATACATTGTTGTGAACCAATGTTACCTAAATAAAATTTTTTTTAATTTTCTTCTAAGAGTTTACTGATTTTTTTAAAACTCAAACCCAATCTTAAAATATAATTTAAAAAAATTTGATTAAAATTTATTAAATTCAGTTTTACAGATTGTGAATTTTCAAATTAAAACTACAAATCAATTTTACTGACCCAAGTTTGGTAAAAGTTTTTCTATTCATAGATTCAAAAATTGAAATGTAAAAATGTATACAATGAAAAATCTGTTTCACATCCTTGTAATTTGTCTGCTCAGATTCTAATGCTCTCCATCCCAGAGACAACTAGGTGGGAGTTGCTTTATGCATAACCAAGGAAATACACATATACTTATGTTCTATTTTCTTTTTTTTCCTATATTTTTTCTTTAACACAAACAATAACCTTACATATGCAGTGTTTTGCATGCTCCTTTTTAAATTTTTTAAAAAAGATTTATTTATACAAGCTGGGGTACAGGCCAGCGGCGTGGGGCGGCGAGAGGGTTCACCAGAGACAGAGTGGGGAGAAGAACAGGCAGATCAGAAATACACTGCTGAGGGGAGCAGCGGGCGAGGCAGGAGAGGTCTGCCGCACCATGTGGGATTCTCCCGGGCTGGGCGTCGAACCCGCACCGCGGTGCTGCCTACAGCTCCATGGCGCAGCGCTCAACCGCTGCGCCACCAGGGAGGTCCCTCCTTTTTAAATTTAAGAACATTTTTGAGATCCACATCATTCTTTTTGTATAGCTACATAGTAATCTATGGAATAGATGTGCATTATTTTTACCAGTCCCCTATTAATGGGCATCTGGGATCTTTCTAATCTTTTGCCTATTTGAACAATGCTGTAATGAAAAAATCTTTATTTTATAATGACACAGTTACATGGTAATATCCATTTCTGGAAGACCATTTCTATGTCAAAAGTATATGAATTTAAAATTTGGATCGATAAGTGCCAAACTGCCTTCCATGGAGTATGTGCTAATTTAACTTCCACCAATAATACATATGTTTATTTTCCCCATAGCCTCATCAAGAAAATATTAGCTTTTTTTTTTCTTTTGACTGATAAAATTGTCACTAATAGTTTTCATTTCTTTTGGAAATAAGCATCTAATATTTAAGAACCATTTAGAATTTTTTTCTGGGAACTATGAAAATCTCTACTGATTTGTTTTATTCATTAGTTTTTAATTTACATTCTGCCTCTTATTAAGAGGACTTGTAGCAGGGATAACATATTCAATATGATTGGGAAAATTGAGAGGATATCTACCTATTAAGGTTAATTCATTTGCTGAGATGGAGCCTATTTTGTTCTGAGCATCTTATCAATCGTGGAGAAAAAAGGAGAGAAATTATTAGCAAAAGGAAACAAAACAAATGAGAAACAAAGAGAACAAACCTAACTGGACTAGAAAGAACCGCAAAGCCGTGGCGAGGTAGTAAAAAAAAAAAACCTAAATGGACTAGAAAGAACCGTAAAGCTGTGGTGAGGTGGTAGTGGAAGGACTTAATTCCCTGACTTTGTTATGTTTTGTTTCCCCTAGAACAAGATAAATTCTTTGGGAAATTGAAAGGCATAAGTTCTGATGTTTTGCCTTTGATTTCACCACATTAAGCCAACTCCAGGAGTCTTTTTGTCAGAAAGGTAAGACCCAAATTCAACACAACATACTTAAAATATTCCATGTTGCTTAAACTGATGAAAGCATGTCTAACCAGTTAGCTAAAGTAAAAATGATTACATATTGGTAAAATCCTACTGAAAATTGACACCAGAAAGACTCTTTCTAATAAATTAATTAGTAAAGGTAAAAAAAATAAAAATTGAGTATGTTTAAAGTATTACTTAACTATTTAAGTCTATTCATTTATTACTATTATAAAATGCTCAAAAATAAAGCTAAATTTCTCCAGTAACAAGTGGTTAATTTAACTACATAGCTTGATGTTTCATCAGTTAGAAAGATCAAGAAAATATACTTGGAATTCTCCTGCCTGCTTGTGTCTGTGCTGCTCTTCTGCCCTACTTTGACTATGCAGGCAATTCTTTTCCAAAACACCTCTTTCTGCCCACTTATGTCTGTGCAAGCATCTTTTATTTTATAGTAAAAATGCCTTTTGTGGGCCTCCCTGGTGGCGCAGCGGTTGAGCGCTGCGCTGTGGAGCTGTCAGCAGCGCGATGCAGGTTCGACACCCAGCCGGGGAGAATCCCACATGGTGCGGCAGACCTCTCCTGCCTCGCCCGCTGCTCCCCTCAGCAGTGTATTTCTGATCTGCCTGTTCTGCTCCCCGCTCTGTCTCTGGTGAACCCTCTCGCCGTCCCCCGCCTCTGGCCTGTACCCCAGCTTGAACAAAAAAAAAAAAATGCCTTTTGTATATAAAAATAAAATATACTTAGATATTTACCTGATGGTATAAGGACCCACTAGGAAGCCCAGAGTTGGTTTGAAGGTCAATTTAAACTGAAGACATTTGAGAATCAATAGGTAAGAAAGAAGCCTTCTCGGAGCTTTCATTATATCTGACTAAAAGTAGAAACTTCTGGGAATTGAGGCTCCCCAAAATTCTCTTTTCAGGGCTGGTCTATTCTCACAGGATAAAGGCTAAGAGTAAATCCACTATAAATCACTCTCCCAGGGATATTTCATGGCCAAATAGAAGGAAAAAAACCACTCATACCTGCATAAACAAAATATTATATCTAAAATCCCATTTTTCTTTCCTAAAGAAACCTATTTGTTTTTCCTATAGAAGCCATTTCTCCCGATCTTCCATTTCCCTACTAAGTCAGGTATATAGTCTCACTGAATTGTTTAAGTTAGAACTTACTACTTCTTTTGTTATCTTCATATGCATATGAATAAATATTTTTTCTCCTGTTAAACAGTTTAATTCTCAGAACCCTGTAACTGAACATAAGAAGGTAGAGGTCATTTTTCCTCCCCAACAGTGATCAAAGGAACATTAGTTTTTTTCAATGAGAAAGACAAAACAGGTGGTGTTGGAGGGAACCTCAAATATTTTCAAAAGAAGAAATCCAAATGGATAATAAACTAAATACAAAGCCTTTCAAGCTCATAAATATCCAGAAAATGAAAATTATAACCCTTCCAATTGGCAGATATTAAGAATTTGCTATTTCTGGCAAGGAGGATGAGCAGTCAGAACGCTGAGATGCTGCCATGGGGTGTATAAACAGCTATGCCGATATCCAAACAGTTTGACATTGTCAAAAACGGAAGTTTTCAATACTCTGTAACCCAGCACTTTGACTCTGAGGTATATACTGAGCCTTACTATTCTGTTGTGGACTGTAGATCAGAAATATCAGCATCTCCTGGCATTTGTTACAAATGTAAATGTATGATCCACACTATAGACTTTATGAATCAGAATCTTCATCCTAACAGGATCCCTAAGTGATATATAAGAAACTGTGCCCCCCTGTACATGGACTTGATAGCCCCAAACATAAACAATCCCATTATCTATGAACATGAGAAGAAAAAGTGTTATAGTCATATAATAGAAAACTGTGTATCAATAAAAAGGAACAAATTTTAGTTAAATATAACATGGTTAAATATCCTAATGTTGAGGGAATGAAACACAGCACAATATGTAGAGTATATATTCATACATGTAATCATCAATAACAGATGAAAC
Source organism: Scalopus aquaticus (assembly GCA_004024925.1). NCBI lineage: Eukaryota > Metazoa > Chordata > Mammalia > Eulipotyphla > Talpidae > Scalopus > Scalopus aquaticus. The sequence continues at coordinate 16,972 of PVIJ01015492.1, forward strand.
CAAGCTGCATTATTTAGGCATGCACATTAAGGTAAAGACACTAAAGAGAGGGTTGGGGGAATGAAAGCAAGAAAGTGATTCCTGAGTAAATCGGGATAGTACTTATTTCCAGAGAGAAAAGGGATTATGATCCTGGAGGGAAAAGAACTCAGTGGTGGGGTGCTTGAAAAACTGGTATATATGTGGATAGTGTTTTTTTATTTTTGTTTATTTTAAAGATTTACTTATTTATGCATACAAGAACTGGGGTGTAAGCCAGAGGTGTGGGTGGTGAGAGGATTCACCAGAGACAGAGTGGGGAGCAGGAAAGGTGGATTGACTAAAGTACACTGCTGAGAGGAGCAACTGCTGAGGGGAGCAGCCAGTGAGGCAGGAGAGGTCTGCTGAGCCATGTGGGCAGTTCCCTGGCCAGGGATCGAGCCCATGCTGCAGTGGCTGCAAATAGCTTCATAGTGCTGCAACTTAACCTGTTGCACCACCAGGGAGGCCTGATAGTGTTTTTTAAAAGTGTCCCTGTTTTATAGTTATTTAAATGGCATATAATGGTCTGTGCAGTTTTCAGTATGTATACTTCACATTAGGTAAATATGTAGACTTATTTCCAATTATGAAGAATAGTTTTCTCATACACACACACACACACACACACAAAACTACAGATTAAACTTCTTCTCACCTACAAATTTATGACTGACAGTGAGAAAACTGAGAAGAAGGAAATACCAAGTACTAGATCAGGTGAAGAAATCCCAAGAAGAAAGCAATTAGCTCAGGCTGTGTTGCCTAAAGCTAGTACATCTAGACCTGACATTATTGGGGTGACCTTGTGAGGGTTGGTGCACATATTATTTTAGTCAGGAAAAAGTTCCCTTTTTTTTTGTTGAAAGATGTATGTACTTCAGACTATAACCCAGAATAATATAGGAACTTGATATCATTTCAGGATAATTTAATTCTCCAGAATGAAATATTATACCCTGTCAGTGAATGGAACATAAAATATAATGAGAAAGTTCCTTTCTTACATAGTAGAAATACAACATAACTAAGCATCAGCTTGTTGAAAATAAACCTCATTAAGACAAACTAAAATAGAAATTTCTAAGAAGGCACATAAACATTAGCAGAAGATAATAAGCTAAGAAATTTTTTCACTTCAGAATACAACTTGCTATTAAGAAGGCTGTGCCTTCTTTAGGAGGCAGATCTAGTTTCAGTTCCTTAATTTGCCACCCTGTCTGTGTAACTTTGCAACTTTAGTTAAACTTCCTAAAATACAGAATCTCATCTCATCTCATCTCAGAAGTTGAGTTAAAAGTACTATCTAATATAGTGCAGGCTTTTACCATGCTGCATTCACCATGCTGCCTGTCATACAGTAAGCATTTAAATAAATAAGTCTGTCTCCTTTTTCCTGCTTACTAATATAAAACGGTAAAATGCCACTCAATAAAACATTTATGTTGTGCTACCAAAATTGTACATGCCAGAAACTGTACTTTATTCTCTGACATTTATGTTGCTGTTTTACTTTCCTTTATGAGACTGCAGTGGTTTGAAGGATAGAGGGTTGACCTTATTCAAATATATTCTCTAATCTCCCACCCTCAGCCATACACTTTTACCTATGCCAAGTTGCACACAGTAAATACTTGATATATACTTGGATGAAAAAAAATAGATTATAGATTAAAAAAAAAAAGCTGAGAAAGCTTCCTGTTACAATGAACACAATGAAATTTTTAGAATTGTTGCTGGAAGATTCTTTTATCTCCCTGCTCCACTCTCTCCATCATCACATAAAATCACTTCATGTTTATTCCTTTAAAAGGAAAGTAAAAAGTGATGAACGGAGAGGCTTTAAGAGTTAGGTTAGAAGATAGGTTAGTTTTTGTTTCTGATTTTTATTTAATCCGCTCTCCCTAGAAGCCTTTATAGATACTACATATCTAGCTTGGTAACTGCTGCTCTGACAGAGGCAAGTGGAAGGGTTCCTAAAGAAGTGTGATCCCATGAGTAAAAATGACTCGGCTTTGATATCAGGAGGGGGGAAAAAAAATGGGTCAGTGACCCAATCTTGTCTGAAAATTGCCATCTAGTGTTCATTTCTGAGAATACATCCTGATTTACTAATCCTGTGGTTCTCTATCCCAAAAATGTGTTTTTGCTATTTTATTGTTATACAATGGATTTTAAGGCAGTTTAATTACCAGGAGAAATATAGTTGGAAGGCTTTTCCACAGTTTTTTTTTGCATTCTTTCATAAAATTGAATTACTCCTTGAGATTTATCAGTGAAACAATTCAGGATTTTTTGTCTTCCTTTTATTAAGTATTATCTTCCTAAAGATACTTTGACACAGTCTGGTCAGCATGGGAGATTTCCATTTTCCCCTTTCATATTTTAGTACTCTATAGTCCAGGATCCTTCAAAGAAAAACCACATATGGGTTCCTCTCTAGAATACTAAATCCAGATTATATAACATGAGGTACATGATGATTGAAAATAAACCAAACATCAAGAAGATGTGGTATATATACACAATGGAATACTATTCAACATTCAAAAAAGATAAACACATCCAATTCGCAGCAACATGGATAGAACTAGAAGGGGTCGTACTCAGTGAAATAAGCCAGAAAGAAAGAGAAAAAAACATTGAATGGTTTAACTTATAATAGGAATATAGGGGAACCAAACAAGGGAGAGACACCCAGTGAGGGAAGGGGAGGATAAGGGCTCAAAATGGGGTAGAAAAGAACACAAGGGACTATGGTGATGGGTCACGGGTGAATCGGTGGTGGGTTACTCAAGGGGAATACACAATGTAAACAATATAAATAACAATAAAAAATAAAAAAAATAAACCAAACAGAGATACGGCTCCCATCCCAAAACTTGGGTCCATGCCCATCAGGCCTACAGAGGAAAATTCAGATACCCAAATTTAATGGGATTATATAGGAAAGATAAAGGGTGGGTAAGGTTATCACAGCTGCAAAACAGACATACAGGTTCTGGTTATAATCCTCACTTAAATGGGAACTCGTTCTGAACTAAAACAACTCAAGAACCAAAATTAAAGTGACATGCTGGGCAGCAAAGGTTGGGGGACATCAAGAGTTTTACCAAAAGAGCATTCTATCCTTGGGCCTTCCTCGTGCAGGGGTTAAAGTCTCAGCGCTATCAAGCTATTGCCAGCCGCTGTGGAATCTGGCCAGGGACCTAACCCACATGGTGCGGCAGACCTTTCCTGTCTTGCCCACTTCTCCCCTCAGCAGTGTATTTCAGTAGATCTGCCTGTTCTGCTCCCACTCTGGTGAATCCTGTAACCCTGTGCACCTCTGGTCTACACCCCAATTCTTGTATGCATAAATAATTTTTTTTTTAAAAAGCATTCTATCCTTACTCAGTTCCAACTCTGAAGTTACCTGGGTTCAAAGATCCTGCCAATACTAGCCTTTATACTACTGCCAAATTTTCTTGGAGTACCTTGTAGATCTGTCATCATCATTACCTTATTGGAATTATCTTATTATTTTAGTCTAGTACCTTCCTTTCAATAAAAAAAACAGAATGGCTCCAGTGCTGAACACATTCTAGAAAACTCAATAATAAAACCACTCATAGTGTTTTTAACTTAAGATTTTGAAGATTCTGGTTCAGGTTTCAACTATATGTCTTTTAGAGAAATGGTCCTGCATACCAGTATAGGTTTTGGGAGGTTCCTTCCAAAGTAGTTTTCAAAGTTGTTTAGGCCTTCTAACAGTTTATAAAAGTAGTAAAAAGAGTTTGCAAACTTTCCTCTGAATTTCAACACTTACTGGATTATTATGGTATAGGTGAAAGTATGACAGATACGGAATAATGGGTAATCCTTCCTCATTGGACTGTTAATGTAAAGTATCTGTGTGGAGCACTGGGAATAGAATTTGGCAGAGTAAATACTGAAGGAATATGAATTCATTCAACAAACCTTAAGCACTTATTATGTGATCTAGATACCTAGAATACACCAATGAATTAAGCTTACAAATATTTCTTTCAACTGTAAAGTCCTAGTCTCAGTCTGGGGTTAGGAGAGACAATATGCACAATATATAAGGACAGAATGTATAGGAAGCACTGTGAAAGAAAAAGTAGAGTAGGGTAATAGGAAGTTAGGAATGCTGGGTGAGGGCAGCAGGGTTAAATAGAGTGATCAGGATTGTCTTCTTTGAGAAGATTATGTGACTTGAGCAAAAGAGCAAAGGAGAGAGATTAGCCTACAAAAATGTGTGAATGTTCTAGGTAAAGGGGGTAACTAAAACAAAGGGCTCAAGAGAGAAGTAATCATGAGAATGTTCTAGGTAAGACTTGTGCTTGATGGGGTGTTTGGAAGAACACAACTGAGGTCACTACACTGGGGAATACTGTGTATCTTTGTTGTGGCCGTAGAGATCCACTCTTTACTTCCTTCCAACCCTGCTCTGTGCCCAGGAAGGTGTTTTCTGTGGACACCCTTGCCATCTCACTTTCTGGTGGGTCTCCTAACGGGCATCTGTAGGCAAACAAAGAGAATAAGGACTGGGGATTTATTTGCTCCTTCTTTGTAAGATTCTCACAGGCTAACTGCATCCCACTCACTGAAGAGCTCAGCTCTTGACAGGTGGCTGTTTCCAGAGTCTTCTCTATTTTGGGGGTTCTGGTAGCACTCCTATACCCCTTCCAGTTTAGGTATGGTATCAGAACTGCAATGTTCCTACACCCCTGGATACTACACAATTACTTGGGATTCCCTTTCCTCTTCCCTTTTCCTCACCCCTGTGAAAACAGCCAAATCATGTCACCCTATTTCCTAAATAGAGTCAGAGTACACCTTACTAGGAAGTAGAGTACACCTTACTAGAAATATACCCAATTGTGTTAGTTTAGGGGAAATTCAGAGATTTTAGGGTGTAAATAATACTTTTGCCTTACAACACTGAGTAATATCATGTTCTCTTTATCCTCCCTGTGCCCCTCAAAACCAGATACAAATGTTTTCAAATACATTGAAATGGGTTTTGAGGCACTGAAAGAGTCTTTCCATCAAAGTACAATAATATAACTTGAAATAGGGAACAGCAATTAGACTCTGCCCAATCTACTGACTAAAATTAAGAATGGGTTAATCTTTCTTAGTTGGGAATACTGTCCAAAGAAAGTCCTATGATGTCTGGAAGTTAAGACATTTTAAGGCAATTAAGAAAATAACCTTTGCTGAACGTTTGCACATTAGGCCAGGGCTTATGTTTAAATGCAAAAACTAAGGGTGCACATGCACTTCAGTTTTCTCAATATTAGTCCAAAATAGGCCCTGTCAAGCGTTTCTGAAAGAGCCCTGGTTCCCCATCTGGAGGCTCACACCTGCAGCGACAGAAAGTGTTGCACATTGCTGCCACCAAGGCACCTGAGCTCTCCGGAGCTTACAACTTGGCCATTGCTTAAATGCAATAATAATAATACAAAAAAGTATGCTTAAGCCCTCTTAGGATGTTTCTATTTTGCAGAGGCTGCAGAAGCCGCCCCATGCATAAAGGAGACCCACCACACAACACAACCCTCCGATCTGTACCACTCCCTAGCCCCTCCTCTGAAATCACCGATGCCAAAGGCCCTGTAGGTTGGCGTGGAAACCTTGAGTACATCAGGTCCTCCCTAAAAGAATCCCGCGGGTTCCTGGGCATCAGAATCTCCTTCCTGCTAAAGTATCTTCCAACTCTGTGAGGATTTGGTCAACCCCAATCCAAAGGAGCAAGATGCTTCCAGGTTAATGTTTTAGCTTAGATATCGTGTTGTGCGACCAGGAAAAAACGGAGTCGGAATATCAGTGAATTGACCCATGTGACTCGCTGTGGCCGAAATTGCTGCTTTCCCTGGTGGATCTAGAGTCACATGATGCGCCTCCAACCCAACAAACAGGTTTCATGAGGCCTAAGGTGTTGGATCTTTGGCGGCCAGGTCTTTATGCGCCTGCGCAGGGAAACTGGTGCCACTGTGGTGGAAAAATCTTTCAAATAAGTACCTTTAATACTAGGCCACATTTGTCCTCCCACCATCCCCTCAGAGGCTGAGACACAAGTCCACTTGCTGTGTAGAGGATCTGGGACCAGGCAGCCAAGGCTCACCGAGACCACAGGGGCACGGACGTTTTCTCTGGCGGTAGATTCCTGCGCTAAGACCACTAGCTTATTCAGAGGACCGCAGACAATGACAACCTGCCCAGGTGACTTTTTGATTTCCAGGTTTGCAGTATCCCCCCGAAGGGAGCTTTGATGTAGAGGATGTGACTAAGTGCCAGACCAATCCTGTTCCTTGCTCCTTAAGATCTTTTTTTCTGGCTATTAGACCACCGTTCCCAGAGTTAAGATCTTTTTTTCTGGCTATTAGACCACCGTTCCCAGAGTTCCCTGCAGATTGTCTCCAGACCCTGCTTTTCCATTTTCCCCTTCCCTGGGACAGTGTCTATCTACAGCCAGAATATCTTCTCCTTAGGAACCCCTTCATCACCAACTGGTCATTTAGGACTCTTCCTTATTTGTAGAAACCCACTTAGAACTCTAATTTCAGGAATTTCCATCTCTCCTTTCTAGTAGACTATTTTTTCCCCTCAAATTTTATTAATTTGTCAGTCCTTTACATATCTCTGTAACTTTAGGAATACATCTCACACTTCCATGTGTGCGCATGCTTCATTCACTCTCACCAAAACTCCCGTGCCAATGTCCTATCCCTCTCTTTCCTCTTTCTTTCCTCTCCCCATTTCCTCTGGTAACGAGTGTTTTTCACAGAATGTGTTTTGTCAATATGTATTCTTTGTTTATTTATATTCCACAAATAAGTGAAACCATCCAGTATCTGTCTTTCACTTTATAACTTATTTCACTAAGCATAATCACCTCAAGATCCCTACATTTTGTTCTAAATGGACGATTTCATCTTTTTAACTAGCTGAGTAGTATTCCATTGAGTCTGCCTGCCACATTTCCCTATCCAGGCCTTCTGGTACCCTTTTGCTTAGGTTTAAGGTAGTACATGCCTCCCACCTGTAAAGATAAATCACTCCTTTGGATCTTAAGATTATATATTAAACTGATGCCTACCTTTTTAATACCTTTACCCCTCCAACTAAGATTGTCTTTTCTTTATGGCCCTTATTTGCAGCCCATTTTAGAAGTCAGAGGAAGTAATCCACCTTTACTTTTGAAGGTGATGGTTTAGTCCCTCAGATTGCTTTCAAAATGAGGTATAGTTTTTGCTTTGATGTTTAGGCCTAGCAATTTTATCTGTATTTTTCTTTTTGAATTGCCCTGGTATCATGCATGCTGAACCAAATAATTCATATCTGATCCTTAAATCAAAAGAATAAGTTTGTGATTAGCTACAATTGACCACTTCCAAAGTCTATCCTTTTTGAATGTTCTTGATTGGCTAGCAGTTGCTGCTGCTGTAAGGAGACAAAAATAAACCCATATGGAAGAGAAATGAGGCCTGACAGGAGAGGTCTGCTGTGCCATGTGGGTTAGCGTCTTAGCTGGGGATTGAACTTATGCTGCAGTGGCTGGTGATAGCTTGATAGAGCTGAGAGTTTAACCCCTGTGCCACCAGGGAGGCCCATTGAATGATTTTAAAAACAACAAAACTATCTCAGTACAATTCACTGATTAGTATGTGGAGTCACTTAAAATTCTTAGCATGAGATATATTAGACCAAAGCCACAGATATAGCTGAATGCAACACTGCAAATTGTTTCTGTCCTGCTGAACTCATCCGTTTCTACCAGCAGAGCTTACCATCTGTGAGGGTCTTTGGACACCTTGTATTAAAAGAGCTTAATGCTCAGCTTGTGGCAAGCCTGCTTTGCTAAATTGTCCAGCACCAGGAGGTAACGAATTCTAGTTATGCCAGCTCATTTCCAAGTGCGATGTCTCCATGTTCTTAATAAATGTGGCAGTTTATGAAACTGCCCTGACTTTGTGGCACCTCCATGGTACCTCCAGGACACCTCCATGGGTCCTTCACAGGTGGAGCCTTTAAATGAATATTAGAACAAGGTCCTTCTGGGATATGAAGCCTGGGTATGAACATCAGTGCACCCAGGTCCTCAAGAAGCCCTAAGGTGATGTAGACCCTGTACCTGAGATAGCCACATCTTGGTCGTGAATATATGGCTATGCAATTCATTAATGCTCAGTGTGGTAGGCTGAGTTCCAGGTGCTAACCCCTGGAAATTGAATGTTAGTTATGTGGTAAAAGGAACTTTTATAGATCTGATTAAGTTAGTAAAATGAGGAGACTGTTCACGATTATCCAAGTGGCCCTAAAAGTAATCATATGTGTCTCTTTAGAAAAAGTTCAGAGGACCTGTCTACAGAAGAGGAAGGATACCCTACTTGCATCATTCAAACCTTTTGCTTTCATCATTATATTAGGGGACACGGCCAGAGCAACTTCCTCCCAGTGGGCATAGGTTTGCAAGATTTAAATGGCTCTCTACTCACTTTCAACAAACTAAATAACAATTACGATTACTCAGGAAACTGGTTTCAATCCTACCTCTCCAAGCCTCCAAGTATTCCCAAAAAGAAGCATATACTATCAAATCCTGGAGTTTTCGCAAATCACTTAACCCAAACTACACAGTTTATTAACAGTAAGAGGAGACTCATCTCTCCACCATCCACCAGTTAGGCAAAAATATGTACTACTACAAGACATTTTATCATAGTTCTTAACTTGGCTCACATACCTGTTTGCCTTTCTTCTTATCTTTCTCTCATGACTTTACCAGCACCTAGTTAGATACCGAATTTGTCAAGTCAGTTGACACAGTAACAACCTGTGAAGTCATTAGGTAACTGGCATGAACCAGTTACCCCAACAATTACAAAATGGATTTTAATATTTACTTTGATTTAAACATTGCTTTTAGTATCATAACACTAATGCAGAAAGTGCTCTGAAGGTATGTTCAGAGTAGTACTCACCTGCAGTTCTTTTTCAGTTCTAGAGTCTCCAGGGAAGCTGATAGGCTTTGTCAAATACATTCTTTAGGATTTTATGTGTGAATGCAGGACATTTTACATATTCGACAGTCATCAGGTTACAAACCAGCATTTCAGGAGTCTGGGGGAAGAGAGGTTTCTGTTTGTCCTTGACAAGTTTCTTAATAGTAGAAGATCATGTTTATGTTTCAGTTCCAAAAAATAAGGGATCTCTGGACAATAATGAATTATCTCAGATACCCACTTTTCTTATACATTTTCAAATGTGGACAGAAGATCACTAAAAAGTAGATGAAAAATATGTCTTTGGGGATAGCTAAGATTTTGTTCAGTCATAATTTTCTTGCTCTGCAGGATCAGGAGTCCACAAGTGCATGGCTCTCACCAACTATGATTGTATAGTTGTCAAAATTGAACATATTGAACATATTCAGACATTAATTAGTATGTTGTACAGAACATTAAGATATATATTACTTACAGCATTATCAACAATAACACAATTGTCTACATTGCTGCACCTGGGGATGCCTGTGCCTGTTCATGGATATATCAGAAAAGGCCAGTGGGGCTCTAAGAAAAGAGTTAACCCTGTTTATCTTTGAAAGACTTGCTCACAAGATTGGCCTTTGTTTGGTGTTTGGGAACTGCAATTTAGGGAGGTCCCCACTCTCTACAGAACTGATAAGAGTGATTCATTGTATTTAAATTATTTCTACAACCAATGTGGTTTATGCTTAATATCAATTTCTTAATATCAATTTTCTTTCTAGGAGTATGGAATTTGTTTGTGTTTTAGGCAGAATGTATCCTCATCATCAGACCCCAGTAAAATTGTAGGGACAGTGAATCTTTTGATGTGTTTCCCTGGTAGGCAACATTTCACATATTTTATTACAACTTACTCTTGGGGGAAATAAGCATGTATGACTCTTCTGGGAGAGGGCTCTGAAAATTTGTCTGATTCCCTCCAGGCTTTGCCTCTTGTGTTTTTTGTTTGTTTGCTGGCTTTATTTTGTATCCTTTGACTGCAATAAATCTTAGTTGTTAATACAACTGTGCTGAATGTTGTCACTTCCCCTGGTGTGAATCATTGAACTTGGGAATGGTATTGAGGACGCCAAATTCAGTTGATGTTGGAAGTGGGATTTGCTAGTCCAATTCTAACTTGCCAAAACATGGTAAAAGTATTGTTTGGAAAAAGTGTGATGGAAGTAATGAGGGGTGACAAATGTTTCAGGCTTTGATTATCTATGGTGTCATCCAAGGTATGAAACAGAAATCTTCATGAGAGGTAGGAGTAACCTGTAGAATTAAAAAAAAAGATTGCTCTAACTCCAGGAGACTTGATTTGCTGGATCTGACTGATTTTTGTTTTGTTTTTCTGTGCTGGCTTAAATAGGACCAGAAAAAGTTTCATAGTGGTGCCTTTTTTGGTGGGAGGAGAAAGGGCTCCAAAACTCCCAAAGGTGAGCTCAAAAGGACCAAAAAAAATTTTTTTTTAAAGATTTATTCATCCATACATACAAGCTGGGGCATAAGCCAGAGGCATGGGGTGGCGAGAGGGTTCACCAGAGACAGAGTGGGGAGCAGAACAGGCAGATCAGAAATACACTGCTGAGGGGAGCAGCGGGCGAGGCAGGAGAGGTCTGCCTCACCATGTGGGACTCTCCCCAGCTGGGTGTCGAACTTGCATGGCCGCTGCCGACAGCACCACAGCGCAGCGCTCAACTGCTACTACTTCTCTGTAATAAATAATATCTGCTATACTTTTTGCCTGTTGGAAACTGTGGGAAAAAAAGGAAACAACATGAAAGAGAGGCATTTTCTTTATGGAAAAGCACTTTTGGAGTTAATACAAATTGGATTTGGTTGCTAATGAGCTTTTGAAAAATCAGATGTCTGACTCATGATGACTGAGGTTTTCCAGCCTAATGTGCCTATTTTTGATTGGGACTATTTGTACTCTAAAACTGACATGATGGAAAGAGTATAATAAAGCCTTGCTTGTCAATAGGGATTGGAACATGGCTGTCTTGCCTTGTGATATGTCTCCTTATTTTGCTACTGCTGAAGAGAAGCCACTTGCAGGTTTTTTTTTTTTTTTTTTGTTGTTGTTGTTTGGTTTGTTTTTGAATCCCGATCCTAATTGCATAACCTAATTCTAAGCCGAAAGCTGATACTTTCTTGTTTGGACTGTTTCAACCTCAACACTGGCTCTGCCAAAGTAAATTCTGAGAAAGTTGCTCTGCTCAGAAAAGAAAAATCAAAAAAAGAAAAGAAAATTCAGACTTTGGGAAAGGGGCAGATTTAGGACAACTCTTGTGAGCTAAGTTGGGGGAACATCATAAATGCTGGCTAAACCGTCTGGATCACAAACAGAATAGGGCTTAATTCTGATGGGACCATCTGAAATCAAGCTACTGATTGGTTCAATACTTCTGATATAGAGACTGATTACACCCTAATTTGTGATTCCTGCAAAAGCTGCAAGTTGGGGAAGAGCACATTGTAGGGACTGTGACCCCTTCACCATCTGCTGTCAAATGAGACTCTAGACCCCATCTCTGAGCTGGCTCACTGCTGTTGATTGTGTTAGGCTTTCCTGATTCCTTGCAGTTTGCAGCAGTGGTCTTATACCATGACTCTACTCCTTTCACCTTTCTCTTGGTATATAAACCTTAGTAAGGCAATTTCATTATTAAATGCATCTGTCTTCAGAAAGAGATTGATTTCTTCTGGACTGCTCCCTGAAAGAATGATCAGGACAAAAGAGGTGGAAGGCTGTATAGACTTATTAATTTTTTTTAATTCAAGATTTCATTCTGAATATGATGTGTCATATGATATGATTAGATTAGATTAAATTATTTTTCTGCAAAAATACTTCTGTGCCTCTTACCCTTCCAGATGAAAGGTCTAGATGAGAGAATGAGATGACTAAAAGAATATCGTGATTTCTGAATAGGAACACAACTGATTTTATAATGATAGAAGAAAAAACTAAGCCTCAGCACCTACAGAGTTGGGTAGGGGAAGGACATTAATAACCTTCATCTATTCCAGAACTGTTCCTGGAAGCCTTGCTCTCTTTCTAAAGGAAAAGTCACTATGTGCCTTTTCAAGCTGTGAGCACTTTATTTTTTCTTAAAGATTTATTTATTTATGCATACAAGACTGGGGTGTAGGCCAGAGGTGCAGGGTGGTGAGAGGATTCACCAGAGACAGATTGGGGAGCAGAACAGGCAGACTGACTAAGGTACACTGCTGAGGGGAGCAGCGGGCGAGGCAGGAGAGGTCTGCTGCGCCATGTGGGCATCTTTCTGGCTGGAGGTTGAACTTGTGCTGCAGTGGTTGCAGATAGCTTAATAGGCTGAGACTTAAACAGTTGCGCCACCAGGGAGGCCTACTGTGAGCACTTTAGATTCAAACTAGTTGTTGAATTTAGGCCCAAACCTGAACATGAAATGGAACCAGATGACCCCAACAATCTCACATTCTTGCAGAACACATATGAGTGTCATCTATACTTGTAAAGCTATTAAACTGATGTTGTAGACAAATAAAGCAGTTTGGAACTGAATGCCTCATGTAATTTCTCTAAAACCAGTGGCTGAATTGCATGATTTGGACTAACCCGAGAACCTAGGATAGGAGGCCCCACACTGGGGCCCTGTTAACCTGTACTGCTGGTTGTACGTTTTGCTTGGAATGTCCCAGCAATTGTGAACTATTTATATGGGTACCACTTGCACCCTCTGGGATCGTACTTCTTGTCTGTGTGCTCTGACAGTTATGATACTGCCTTGACCCTGGAAGGCTTTCAGGTTGCCTTCAACTACTCGCTGTGCCTAAATTGATGCCTTAGGCCAGATTGAGAAAATGTTGATATAGAAACTTAAGGATGAAGCACCTGGCTATCGTTGGAATTTTGGTATATGTTAGTCAGAGATGGCTTCCCAATCCCCAATAAAATCCATGGGCACTGAGTATATTAGTGAGCTTCCATGGTAGACAACATCTCACATATAATGCCACAACTTGTTGAGGGGGAATTAAGCATATTTTGTGTGACTCTACTGGGAGAGGAGTCTTGGAAGCTTGTATCTGGTTTCCTCCAGGCTTTGGCCTGTGTGTTTTGATGCTGTTTGTTTGCTGATTTTGTTTTATATCCTTTTGCTGTAATAAATCTTATCTGTGAGTAAAGCTATATGCTGAATATTGTTAGTCTCGTTAGTGAACTACTGGACCTGGTGGGGACTCTACAGAAATGATGCTGCTGCTGTGTAGCTCTGAAGAAAACTATTTAAGACTGCATGGAAAAGGGAGCTCTACTCATTGGACATAGTTGTGAGTTTTGGTCCTTGCTCTGAAACGCCCTCCCCAAATGTACCTATTGTATTTTTTTGATTCATTAAACATTAGCCACATGTGGTAGCAATACAGCTTGGTGTCTGAAAGGAATATTGAATGATTACATCAGACTATGTGGGGTCAAAAACTTTGGCAGATTACATAAGACCCATGCCCTGTGCTTGTGACCCAAGTGGATGCCTATAGAAAAGGACTCCTTGAGGATGAACATCAGTGGAATCAATAAGCTGACTTGAACTGAGTTTCCCAGGTGAGGGCCATAGCCACCAGATATACTATGTCACAGTGCATGGCAATCCATCTCTTAAGTCAGGACTGAATCTGAAAATAATTAGTAATCCTAGCACCTGAGGCAAAGGAAGCCTTGTACATGTGCCCAACCTGCTAATTACACAGTCAAGTAGCAATGGAAACTCAGAACTCAGGGATACATAGTCCAGGGCATTGGATCTGGCTGGTCTTATCAAATAGACTCTGCAGTTAACCCTCTCACTCTTTATTCTCCCCTCCCACGTCTTTCCCCTGGGAAGCTGGACTACTGGAATTTATGAGTAGCAAAGGAGATTGGAAATTTTTACTTGGTGTTTCTTTTGCTGCCTAGCTAAAACTAGCTAGATTTGAGCAGTTACAGATAAAGATGGTAATGATCAATGGATATAACATGACAACTCTAAAGTATTCCTAGTGTGTCCCACACTTATCCTCTTATCAGAGGATAAGAAATGTTCTAGGATGGTACAAGGTGAATAAAAAGAAACTGCTGAGTCACCTAGCAATGAATCTGGGCATATGATACAAGTCATGGGGAGGTCTGGGAAAAGGGTGACATGATTTCTGTGGGGACTGACACTGAGCACATGGCTATGGTAGCACTGCAAGTACCTTGGCAGCTGTGGAGAGAAGGAAGTGGAAAGAGACCATACATCACTCTTAGTTTTCATTTGCAGAGCATCTGGCCAATTTAATGCAAACTCCCACCACTACCCTCAATTTGCCATGGGCCTGTAGGGAGTCTTAATGTAAGATCTCTCAGAAACCATCCCTCAGCTGCTGACTTCAGGAGTTAACAGCTCCCATAAGATCAACTTTTTGGACACTGATCTGATTTTCTTTAGTCTCATCCTATTCACAGACTATAGCAACTGCTTTAAATTAAACTGTTCTAAATTTAGGATCTATGTTGTGTAGGCCAAATACAAAGTGTTTGTGTTAGAATATCTGATGGAGTGGCCTGTTTCTAAAAAGAGTTCTTGATTGGTGATATGAAAGGTATTAGGGAGTGGAATTGTAGGGAAACTGCGCTGTGCAAGTGTCCTTGCATTTGTCCATGTAGGCCACATAGACAAGTTTCACATCAGTTGATCTGTCTTTTGGTCAAATTTCCTGTAATCCTCTCAGAACATGAGCAAATGGGAGGCTCATGAGGAGGTGTGTTAGGTCCATTTCTCACCCATGCCTTTATCTTTCCTGAAGGCTATATGAGATAATTTCTTACTGCTTCTTGGGTTCTGGTGAGATAAAAAGGTTTCTGTCTTGAAAATCTCCATCATGCTTTAGAGTACAACTGCATGCTGTAAAATTGCTTACCATGAAATACTCAAGCTGCTTAGTATGGAATTAACTTCTAAAGAACAGAGCTCCCCATTGCCCAAGTTGCATTGTTATCTCAGCTCTTTTGTTTTGGTGGTGTCTGATGGGACAAGGGACACAGAAAGCTAGTACCTTTGCCAATCTTACTTTTGCTGTCTATGTAAGCAACAGGCTATCTGATTGAAAAAGGACTCATTGTTTCCTTACTTGCTGAAATTCTCATCTTGCTTGGCAGCAGTCATGACAAACATACTCACCCATATACATGTGTGTAAGACATGGCCCAAGGCCCATAAGTATGTCCCCCTATCTCCTTCCAGCTCGGTTAGATACTAGTTAAATTTGTGCATGATAGAAAAGTGAGCAAAACTTGTTTTTATTTTTATTGTTACCAAAAAAGTTAGTTGTTTAAAACAGATGACTATAATGATTAATGCTAGGCTGAAATTTTTGAAGCTATTCACTGCTTCCTGCCTGCAGAGTGGACATGTCCACTAAAACATGTTAGTCTTTTATTTTTCTTTTGTGTGTGTGAGAAGTTTATGTTGTTGCTTTTTATCTTATTTTTTTGTTCACTACTCAGTGAATATAGCCTTTAGGGAGAGAAAGACATATTGGGTCCACTTTCTAGTTCCTAGATCTAATTTAGAAAATATAATACCCATCTGGTGCTGTTAGGAAGGACTATTACAAATGCCTCATTAAATAACATAGACTCCTTTTTGAAAGTTGTTTTTTCTCTCTACTCTTTAATAGATTCAGTGTTTGATGAAACTCATGAGCATGAGTGGAACCTGACTTTCCCCTCCATTCATTCATTCATACATACAAGCTGGGGTACAGACCAGAGACATGGAGCGGCGAGAGCGTTCACCAGAGGCAGAGCCGGGAGCAGAACAGGCAGATCGACGGAAACACACTGTTGAGGGGAGCAGCGGTTGAGGCAGGAGAGGTCTGCCGCGCCATGTGGGAATCTCCCGGCCTGGGCATGGAACTTGCGTCACCGCTGCTGACAGCACCACAGTGCGGCGCCTAACCCCTGTGCCACCGGGGAGGCCCACTTTCCCCTCTTTTCTAGGATGTAATGCAAATGTGACTCTATTTTTAAGGTAATTTGTTAAACACTTCTTTATTTATTTGAAGTTAATTTCTAACTTCTTTCGTTGATAATGAAAATTCAATGTCAAATTAATTGAGATTTAGTAATTTTAAAAGTTTTTCCTTATCAGAAAAATATAGCTGTAGCAACTATTCCGTGATCCCTATATGTATGTATATTCCTGTATGTATTTGTGTGAGTGTGTTATAGTCATTGACATTCTGGAAAAATACACAATAAACCAGCAATAATAGTAAGGGAGTTGATTGATGATATTGGAGTGGGAGTTGGGCATGTGTGAAAAGACTGGAGTTCAGAGGAGACAATTAGGCTGGACATTATCCATGACTATAATTTTATAGTTTTAATATTTTACCTTATGAGCTTTAACTTAATGATACCTGGTCAACGCTAATTTTTTTTAAAGATTTATTTATTTATGCATGCAAGCTGGGGTACAGGCCAGAGGCATGGGTGGCGAAAGCATTCACCAGAGACAGAGTGGGGAGCAGAACAGGCAGATCGATGGAAATACACTGCTGAGGGTGTAAGAGGGTGGTTGGCGAGGCAGGAGAGGTCTGCCACGCCATGTGGGAATCTCCCTGGTTGGGCGTTGAACTTGGGTCACTGCTGCCATAGTGCAACGCTTAACCGCTGCGCCACCAGGGAGGCCCTGTTCAATGCTAAATTTAAGAAAATGAATTATGTTGTTTTAGTAATTTGAAAATGTACCTTTCTGTGAAAGGCTTGAGGATGATTAATTAGTTTGTGATGTCCCATCTAAATAATGTCAATTTATGATAAGTAGAAATACTGTGACTATGGATCTTAAGTGAATACTGTTTTTTTAAAGAATTCATATTTTTTAAAGATTTATTTATTTATACGTACAAGCTGGGGTACAGGCCAGAGGTGTGGGGCGGCGAGAGGGTTCACCAGAGACAGAGTGGGGAGCAGAACAGGTAGATCAGAAATATACTGCTGAGGGGAGCAGCGGGCGAGGCAGGAGAGGTCTGCCACACCATGTGGGAATCTCCCTGGCTGGGCGTCGAACTCGCTGCCAACAGCTCCACAGCGCAGCCCTCAACCGCTGCGTCACCAGGGAGGCCCTTAAGTGAATACTCTTAATCTCTGGTTCAGAGATGAAAAAACTTTGAAAGATGTATATTGTCTTGAATTGCAGGCCCAAGAATAGCTTATGTTGTTAGCTAATGAAGAATAAGGGAGGGGAAGAATGACAGCTGACAGATCAGAGAGGTAATAGAGTGGCTCCTTACTTGGTATGTGGGGGTAAGAAGTAGTTCTTCTGAGGCACTAACTTCAAATTCAGACTGCAACGTGCTCCCACCCTGCAGACTCTTCTCTTTGCCTAAACTCAGTGGATATTTTCCTATCACCAAGAACAAGGAGTAGGAGTCTACATGCTGTAGGTCATAATTTCCATTTGAACTTAATATATATACTTTGGTATGACTGATTTCTGTTACTTCCTCTAGAATCCAGCTAATAAAACATTTTTTTTTCACTAATTACTTCATGACAACTTCCTCATCCAGGTCACATGATTCCCCTTTTATCATCATCATGCTTCTGTTTCAACCACGTCAAAATGAAGAAGGCCATTTGAGGGTTGCAGAGATTTAAGATCTTTGGGGTTGGTACTAGTCAGGTCACAATGGAGAGAATACACACTTCAGGCATGTAAGGGGTGATTTTAGTGAGATCAGGAGCAGGCAGCCTGAGACTGTGATTCAGAGTTACCCAAAAGCTCATGGAGTTGGTGATTAGTCTAAGGTTGCTGTTTATTCCTAAAACTTAATCTTTGGGACTACAAGGACAAGACTAGGATTTTCACTCTGTTCCTCTGCCTCAGCTCATCATCCTCCAGATTCTGGCTATGATTTATTCATTACTTACTAGATGGTAGGCACTGTGCTAAATACTCAACTTGCCATGTCTCATCAAATCATCACATACCGCTTCATCATTCCTATTTTATCCATAAGAACACTAAGACTCAGTAGCTATGTATGATGAAGTTTTCACAATTCACCAATAGAACTGTATCTTGAACCCAGGTCTGTGTGCCACTAAATTTATTCTCTAACACACTAGTGTCCTACAAGGTATTATAAAGGAACTCCAAAGGAGCTTATAATTTTATAGCGAATTCAAGGGAGGCTCAAGATATAAGTGTGATGGAGTTCATTTGATTCATGTTGGCATTTCTGGCCTAGGGCAGGCTTATGGTAGGGACTTTAAAACTATATGGTGAAAATAAGTGTTATGTGTTAATATCAGAATTCTGAGAACTTGTGTGTTCACCTCTGTAAGTTCAGTAGGGAAACCCAGAACGGAAGCAGGACATCAAGGTCAAATGGAGAAATCCTAGAACTAATCCCCTATAGCTGTATTGACACAGGTTTGGTCCCTGTGTAGATATCAATGCTGTGCTAATTTCATCTCTCTTTTTTAAAAAAGATTTATTTATTTATGCATACAAGGGGGGTATAAGCCGGAGGCTTGGGGTGGTGAGAGGATTCACCAGCTGAGTGGGGAGCAGAACAGGCAGATCTGTTGAAACACACTGCCAAAGTAGTGGGCAAGATAGGAGAGGTTTGCTGCATCATATGTGGTTTAGCTCTCTGACCAGGGATCCAACCCAGGCTGCAGTAGTAATAGCATGATAATACTGAGACTCAACCCCTATGCCACCAAGGACGCCCAATTTCAATCTTTTTTTAGGCATTTCTAGGTCTGAGAATTTAGGATTAGTGTACAAGTAGTCTCAGTTTAGTCATCTTGAGGGCCCAGCAAGCCTCCATGTCTGTGTCGATGTTGTGCCTGGCTGGCTATTACCTGCCTTCTCAATCTGTTACATTATTCTGTCTCACAATAAATATGCATAAAGTTTTATTTCTTAAAAATGCAATAAGTCAATTTCAAAAATAAAAATAGTAACAGGTGCTATCTCTCCCACATGCTATCTTTATATCCAAACAGACCTGGGTTCAGTCCTAGATTTTTCTGATTCTTATCTGGAAACTTGTCCACATTATATATTCTCCCTAAAACTTAGTTACGTCTTCTGAAAAAAATGGGCATTTTATTTTTATTTTATTTATTTATTTATTTATTTATTTTTATTGTTATTTATGTCTTTTACATTTTGTATTCCCCTTGGGCAGCCCACCACCAATTCACCCGTGATCCATCTTCATGGTCCCCTGTATTCTCCTCTCTTCCATTTTGTGCCCTT
>PVIJ01015493.1:0-36324 GCA_004024925.1 Scalopus aquaticus
AGCACACAAGCCCCCAGGCCCCCAGACCCCCCCGGCCCCTGGCCCCTGGCACCCAGGTCCCCTGGCACGCAGGCTCCCCGGCCCCCAGGCGAGTGGCCCTGCCGGGGCTGCAGTCTCAGCGGGCGCGGCAGACCGGCCCATGGAGGGCAGACCCGGGAGCCCTGGAACAGGCGCCGGCCGGAGGGGGTCGTACCCTGAGGCTGCTGTGACAGGGTGAGCAAAGGTGTCTCCACACCCTTAAAAAATTCTGTTCCGGGGCCTCCCCAGTGGCGCAGTGGTTGAGCGCTGAGCTGTGGAGCTGTCGGCAGCGGCGACTCAAGTTTAACTCCAGGCCTGGGAGATTCCCACATGGCGCGGCAGACCCCTCCTGCCTCGCCCGCTGCTCCCCTCAGCAGTGTGTTTCTGATCTGCCTGTTCTGCTCCCCACTCTGTCTCTGGTGAGCCCTCTCGCCGCCCCACGCCTCTGGCCTGTATCCCAGCTGTACGTATAAATAAATAAATCTTTACAAAAAAAAAAATTCTGTTTCACTCAATTGTCCAAGCGCCCCGGAGCGTCCGGCTTTGCCCTCTGACCCGGTGGGGGCGGGAGAGGCGGGGCCACCCGGCGGCCCCAGCGGCCGCCAGTCTCGGGGCTCGAGCTCGCCTCAGGGACTGGCCGGGGAGCTCGGTCTGCTGCCGGCTGGAAACTGAGCCCCCAGACTCAAAGCTCGTCAAGCCTAAAGCAGTGTCACTGCTAGATAGTGAAGCAGATTTTGATGGAAGAAGAGCTAAGACTGCACGGGAACGCCCCTTCAAGGGCAGGCACGCTCCCCAGACTCTTGGTCCTGGGGTGCCGGGCGGTCTGCACCCCTCTGAGTGGCCAGGCCCCCAGGCTGCACTCGGCCAGATGCCCCGGGCCCCGCGTCACCCAGGAGCTTGGCATCAGGTGTCTAGTTTGAGAGCCCGTGAGCCAGGGAAAGAAAAGGGGTGGTGTCCCCGGGAGGAGGCGTCTCGGCCTGCAGGACAGCGCGGGGCTCCCCGTTCCCAGCCCCGCGCCCCAGCGCCGCGCGCCTCAGCCGTGGACCTCACCTTGGCGGGCCGGGGAGTCCGCTGCCGGGAACCTAGAGGGGAACCCGGCCCAGCCCCTCCGCTCCGGCCCGCGGCGGCCCTGACGCAGCGTCACGGGTCTGCCGTGCGAGTGGGGTCGCCGAGCCGCCGCCGCGGGGCCGCAGCTGCTCGCCGGAGTCCGCGGCCCCTCAGCAGGACCCGGCCCCGTGGCGGCGCTGCGGGCTCCGGGGCCTGCCGCTGCTGAGGGGACCTGGCGGCTCCCCACCCTCCGCTGCCCCCGCGCGTCCTGGACACGTGGGGCTGGGTACTGGGGGGCCCGGCCCGCGGGGCCCCGTGCGGGGGGCTCGGGAACGCGCGCGGCAGAGATGGCGGCGGTCAGGGCGCAGGGCGAAGCGTTTGGGCGCCTGGCCCGCCTCCCACCGGCACGTCTGTCGGTGGAGCTGACCGCTGCTGTGCCCTGAACGTGGAGGAGGAAGTGGAAGGGGGGCTCGGGGAGCCCCGTGCGTGGGAGGCAGAGCCCGGCGGGACACGGCCTCTCCGGCCACCCCCAGAAGCCCAGAGGCTGCTCGCTTCGCGCTAGCTCCGGCCGGCCAAGTTCCCACGCTGCCCGGGACGCGGGGCCCGGCCGCCGCGCAGGCTCCAGGCTCCAGGCTCCAGGCGCGTGCGCACCGGGCGCCTCTGCGGCCCCCTCGTTCCCAGGGCTGCATCGAATAGGAGCCGCACAGACCCCCGGGGCGCGAGCCCAGCCAGGCCCATGCCCGCCTGGCGCGCGTCCCCGTCGCTCTCAGGAGTGGGGGATGGACGGCCGGCCCGAGTCGCCGCCGGGCCAGGCGGGCAGGGACCGCGGCTCGCGCCCCGCCCCCTCTCGCAAGACGCAGCTCGACATTTCCAGATGTTCCGAGTTTCATGGTTTGTAGACTCAGGACCTCGAAGCCAGAGATCTAATTTCCCAGGCCCCTGGGACGTCTCCCGCTGGGCCTGGAAGGGGCTCTCGCCCGGCCAGGCTGCCGACCAGCGTCGCGGCTGGGGGTGGGGCGGGGGGCAGGAGAGGGGCGCCCCCCAGGCCGCGCAGAACGTCCAGGAGGACAGTGATGCCTTGGGAGTTTTGAGCTCTCCTGACTCAAGGCAAACCATATTGTTTGTTTTTCTTCAATTTCCCAAGTTTTATATAGCGTTCCATAAATAAAAATCGTGCTTTGAGAATGTGAGGGCACGAAAACAGAGCGTAGCCAACAGCAACACCTCGCGCCCCGCCTGCCGGCTGACGAGGGCCCCGGTCTTATTTGGGAAAGTGATACCGGCTCCCAAATGCTACTTGACTGGAAAGTTCATTTTCTTAGTGCGTGAAGTCGAAAAATATTTATGTGCAAAATCTTGTTCTTCACCAGAGTCCGTCGGGAGAGGCTGGGCGGGTGCCGCGCCGGAGGCTCGGCAGCGCCCCTCCGGCCGCAGCGCGGCCTGGTGAGCGGCCCGGGGGGGCGCCGGAGCCGCGGCCGCTGCCGAGTCGTCACGTGTGGGCGTGGGCGACACGCGCGGGGCTGCGCCTCCCGGATCTCTCCGTTCTCCCGCAAGAATCTCACAGACGATTCGTGTGTGCGGCTTTTTAGCCCCGCTCCCGTCCGCGCGGACCCCACAGCCTCCTGCACCCCACTAGCGAGCGCCAGGGGCCCTCACCCGCGCGTCGGCGCCTCGGAAACCGCGAAGCTGCGCAACCAGGCAGGCCCTAGGGGCGCGGCCTCCCCGGCAGTCTGCCTCCACAGCCATGGCGCGTGGGCCGGAAACGCAGCTCCAGCAACGCAGTCGAGGCAGCGTTTGGGCCACGGAGGGTGCAGAGCCCCTGTTGGGGAGGCGGAGGCGGGCAGGCGGGCAGCTGGGCCCACTGGCGGCCGGAGCGCGTCCCCGTCGCGCGCGTCCCTCACGCGTGGCGCGTGCCCCGTGAGCCCTGGCGGGGCAGTGACCCGAGGCCCGTCGCAGGCTGTGCAGGGGCAGCGGCTGGTGGGGAGGCAGTGAAAGTCCCTGTGAGGCTCGCTGCTGTCTGGAACTTCACTAAACACTTCACACGTTTAGTCACAAAAACACGGGCAAACTTGTTAATGAGAAAAGCACGGCCCCTAACGCACAGGCGCAGGCGCAGGGGCTGCTCTGGGGTGATCCCGGCGACCGCGCGTCGGAAAGCCCCGAGAGACCGTCCAGGCTGAAGCTCCGCCCAGAAACCGTGCGCGAGGACGCGCCTGATTCTTGCCACAAATGGGCTTGGGGAAAGGGTCAGGCAAACAGAGTTCCGGTCTGAGCAGACGGGCGGGCAGCCTCTGCGGCCAGCCCCGCGGGTCAGCAGCTGAAGGACAGCGTCTTGCCAGCTCTGGCCCCCGGCCCCTGGCCCGTCTGCAGTGGCCGCTGCTGGCCGGTCTGTGCAAGCTGGGGGTGGCCGGTCATCGCCTGAAGCCCTTTGTTCTTCTCCGTCTCGCTCTTCATCCGCCAGGACTGCTCAGCCTCATCGCCCGGGCAGCCCGCGGCCGAGATGCCCGCCTGGCCGCGGTGCTGACTGCGCTGGACCTGCAGGAGCCAGGCCTCTGCCTAGTGAGGCGCCGCCCCAGGGCGCGAGCAGAGGGCGGCGGCCGGGCGCTGCCCGGGGCTCCCCAGGGCGGGAGGGTGCTGAGCGGGCGGGGCGGGCGCGGAGCAGGGGGCCGCGCAGACACCAGGCCGGGCTGGGGCGCTGGGCAGGGCGGCGTGTGGGGAAGACGCCCAGGTGTGCTGTGGACGTGCTGTGTGGAGCCGCGAACACGCCCAAAACTGATGGAAGGGAAGGACAAGCGGACAAATCCAAAGGCATCCTTGGAAATTTTTAACCCTCATTTCTTGGTAATTGATAGAAAAACTAGACAATAAACTGAGGAGGAAATGGGAAATTGGACCAACACTGTCAGGGAACTCGACTGGAAAGCTGGACCCCACGGCCAGGGCCCCGGGCTGCCCCAGGGCACGGGCCACCCTTGGGGAGGGGGGCCGGGGCACGGGGGCATTCACAGGGGCCTCCCCCAGGGCCGGGCACTTCCCACGCAGCCTGAAACAGAACAGGCGGACACACCCCAAGAGGAGACCTGCAGGCCGGTACTCCCGGCGAGGACAGCCCGGCGGGCTTCGCGGGGCACCAGGGCTGGGAGGCAGCCTGAAACCCGCCAGGCTGGGCACCTCCCAGGACAGAGGCTGATGTAACCTCTGAACTCTGTAAACATAAACCAGCTTGTTAACAAAATAAAGAGAAGTCCTAAGATGATGGTTACCAGACTAAGCCGTCATTCATGATGAAAGCGCTTAGCAAGTTCAAACATAGCACAAAAAAGAACTTTCTCAGTCTGATAAAGGAAGGGCCTCTACAGAGAGCCACTTCACATAAGGAGGTATCGGAGGCGCCCCCAAAGCAGGAGCGAGGCGGATGCCCATTCTGCGCCCTCCTCAGCGCTCATCGGGGTCTGGCCCTGCTCTGGCAGGAAGAGGCACCTGCTGGGAGGGGCTGGAGCTGTCCTCGGGCACACACGGCGCATGTGTGCAGAAAATTCTGGGGAATAGAAAAAATCACAAGATGTGATAAATGAACTTAGTGAGGCTGTAAGATAAAGATAATCATAAAAGCTAATCATGTTTACTGGCCACAAGCACATACAACATGAGGTAAAACTTTTAACAGAATGAAGAAGGAATATAAAATATTCAGGAGCATATTTTATAAAAATGTGCAAAAATTGCACAGTGAAATTAAAGAAGACCTAAGGAAATGAGAAGACATAGTACTTTCATTAATTCAGAGACTCAATTTAATTAATAATTCAAATACTCACAAATTGACTTCAGATTCTACACAGCCCCAAACAACAGGCTGTTTTTCTAAACACTGACAGGTTAATTCTAAAACGTGCGTGGAAAACACGAAGGACCCGGAAGAGCCGGAAACTCCGAGAGCGGGAAGGGGCCTGCGCGGGGCCCAGGCAGGCCGAGCCGAGGCGGGTGTTCCGGGCGCGGCCACGCGGGCTGCGACGCCGGCACCGGTGCCCTCCGCGACCCGGCGGCGTGCGCGCGCAGAGGCGGCCGCCGGGTACGCTGTGCTGAGAAGGCAGCGTGGACGGGACTGAGCCGAGAACGCGCCGAGGACCAGGTCTGGGGCAGGAGCCAGCGGCCTCTGCTGGTCACTCCCAGGCGGAGCCGCCTGGCCTCCCGCGTGCGGCGGGGGCTCCCCAATGCGCTCCCCGACGCGTGTCCGCAAACGGCTGCCGCGCTGGCTCGACATCCCCGCCCCCCACGCCTGGGGCGGGTGCTCCCCGCGGCGCTGCGGGTGGTGGACGCGCAGAGTCCGGGGAACGAGCAGTGCCTGCAGTGGCCGCCCCCGCCCCCGCGGCGCTGCCTGGCCGACCGTGCCGTGTGCCTTCCCTGTGGAGGCCCGAGGACAGCCCTTCCCGGAGCCGTGGCGGCCGCCTCGGTGGGAGGCCATGGACGGGACGCGGTGAGGGTCAGTGGCGCGCCTGTGCGCGGCCTCCCGAGGGCCGGGGGCTCCTGCCCGGCCTCCACCAGCGCTCGCCGCGGAGCTCCGTCGTTTGTCACAGGAGGGAGCCCCGTGCTCGACCGCTCCGGCTGGACACATTTATCAGACGATCAAATTGTGCCTGTAACAGAACCATGGGGACAAGCACAGGGGCAGGGCTGGCCGACTGGACACCGAGGGTGAGGCCACCGGGGAGAGCCTGGGCGTGCCCCAAACGGGGAGGGGACGGGCAGGGCACGTGGGGTCGCGCTACACTCCACCCAAATTTGTTGTGAACCTAAAACTGCTCTAAAAATATTTAAAAATGTACCTCCAAGATCTGTCTTTGACACTATGGAAACCTGAAAACAACAAAATAGAAAGAAAAAACCTTAAAACCTGTATTTTGCACGGAGACACACGTGTGGACACGCCTGACGGCCGAACACCTGGTGTGCGCCTTGGGGAGCAGACAGAGTGCGCGGGTCTTAGGCACTAATTAAAAATCCCCCGCTCCCCGCCAAGGTCAAGCCCAGCGCGGAGACAGACCCGCAAGCCGCCCCCCGCCGGCCGCTGCAGCCACACTGCCCGCCCTGCGGTCAGCCTCCCTGCAACTGGGGTGCCCCTTCGCCTGCCCGCCACGCCCCTCCTGTCCGGGTCTGCCCCGCCTGCGCCCCGGCGAGGGAGGAGGAAAGTGGGGAGCAGGGAGGGGTGGGCGGGGAGGCAGAGGGGCAGAAGACTCGGGGGGCGGATGACAAGCGGGTGCGGGGGTTGCGGGGACACCGCTGCGTCCGGGCTGAGCGGGGCGCAGAAGGGGCAGCAGGCAGGGGCCCCACCAGCTCCAGCCAGGTGAGCACCGCCCACGCAGGGGTCCCTGCCCCCCACGGGCCCTCGGGCCCTTGCCGGGGCGGGGGGCTTTGTCTTTCATTCACAGCTTGCAGTTAAATGTCCTTGTCTGCATTTTCAGATTTAAGAAAGAAAAGGTTTGAAATAGTCCCTGAAGAGTGAAAACCAGAAAGGACAATAAAAGGCTAAAAATAACTCTGAACGAATTTAAAAATATAATTGCTTCGGGTACACAATCTGCAGCTCTCAGCTGGCCCCGCAGGCCCCGCAGCTCTGGGCTGGCTCCTCCCCGAGCGGGCGGGGCTAGGCCTCTCCTGGGTCCGAGGGGCGGAGCCACACCTGCCTGTCCTGCGAGACGGGTGCGCTCCCCCCAAATCTGGCGGGCGCTGTTCTGCCTGCGCGGCCTGGCCCCCACGCCCCCTTTGGCAGAATTTGGCCCCCTGGCTGGGGCGGGGGGCGGGGACAGCGGGCCCCCGGCCTCGGGGCCTCTGGCGGGGTCGGACCGGCCCCCCCGCTCTCCCACCGCCCGGTGTTCTGAGGCTGACGTGCCGCTTCCTCCTGGAGCCAGAGGTCTGGCCACCGCCCCAGCTGGGCCGCAGGGGCCTGGCCAGAGGGGAGTCGGGGGCGACCGCCCCGCTGCCCACCGAGCGTCAGCGCGAGGAAGTCCGCGGCCGCCAGGAGAGGAAGGGCCGAGCCTGGTCCTCGCGGCCCCGACTCCGCCCCAGGGACGGGCTCTGGCGGGCTGGCAGGCCGGCGGCCGACGCCGTCCAGCTGGGACAGGGCAGCCGCACACCCGGTCTGAAGATCCGCGAGCAGCGCCGAGCGGAGCCCCGGGGGCGGCGGGGGGCGCCGTGTGATCGGCGGAACGGCCCCCCCTTAAAACGCTGTGGTCGTGCGTGAGTTTCTCTGCTTCCTGAACATCACGCCTCTTCTCTCCTGCCTCTGAAGGTAGAGGCAGCAAACACTTATTTCACATTTAATAAGTGTTTCTTCCAAGAAAGGAGAAAAATCAAGGTCGAAATATCCTTTCATTTCAGATGATTTTTTTGAGACCTGGAAGTGCTCAGGCGCGACTGAGCTGGGCTCGGCGGAAGCCGGTTCCCGGCTCACAGGTCACAGGGCAAGGCCCGCGGCCGCGCGTCCCTGAGCGCCGCCTCCAGAACACGGCGGCCCGGGGCTTGACCTTCGTCGGCCCATCGATACTTCAGCGGCGGCCACAAACATCATTCTGAGCCCTGATCAATCAGATTCGGATCTTAATTGGCCGTGGAGACGGCTACAAATAGGAGCCGCCTGCGCCAGAGATGGGAGCCGACCGCTCACGCGCCGAGGGGGCAGGGCCCAGGCGTCTGGGACCCCCGGCCGCAGGCTGCCCTGGTGCAGGCGGGAGGTGCTGGACCCCGGACTCGGCCGGGACCGCCTCCTCCCGCGGACAGAAACCCAGAGCCGCAGGGACTTCGGCCCAAGGGGCCTTCCCTACTGGCAAAACTGGCGGGGGCAGTCGGGGCTGGCCCCGCAGGGCAGGCGGGCAGTGGCCGGCACCGCCCTCCAGGCCAGGCTGCTCCGGGCTCCGTGGGCAGGAGCCCAGGGCAGAAACGCGACTTTTCAAAATCAAGATAAAACTCGTGGACAGAAATGGTTTCTTTCATACGTCAAACCAGTGACGTGATGACCACCGATCTCCAGACACACTTCAGCACCCGCTCGGACGTGGCCGGACCCGGCCTGGGGCGCGCTCTGCGAGGGGCCGCTCCCGGCCGGGCCTTGCTGCCGCCCCGGACTGCAGGTGGGGACCTGGGGAGCGCTGCCCCCAGCCCGGGAGCCCTGCTGCTGCTGGACCTCCTGGGGGTGGAGGCTGCGGCCAGGGCGCCGCCCCCGCG
Organism: Scalopus aquaticus; assembly: GCA_004024925.1. NCBI lineage: Eukaryota > Metazoa > Chordata > Mammalia > Eulipotyphla > Talpidae > Scalopus > Scalopus aquaticus. Next base: position 8,287 of record PVIJ01015493.1, read on the forward strand.
CCGGGCGGGTCTCGCCTCCCCGGAGGAGGGCTCCGCGTGGGTCCTGCCTGACCCCGAGAAGCGGCAGGTGCCGCTGCCCCCCTGCTCCCTGCTGGGAGGCGCAGCAGTTCCCGGATCCGGATCCGGCTGTAAGTGCCCTGGAGGAAAAGGCAATTAGCGCCCTAATAGCGGCTCCAGGAAACGCGCCCGCTTCCCTCTCCCGCTGGTAGGAGCCGCGGAGCCTCCCGCGGCCGGGACTGCTTTTGAGCAAAATCCCCAAGCCCCAGCCCCTGAGGGGCCCTACATACGATGAGAAGGTCGAAAAGGGGAGGCAGCCGCAGCTGCAGCAAGGCGGGGACCCTCCAGGCCCAGCTGGCTGGCGGAGAGGGGACGGAGGCGCCCTGAGGTCGCCGCCTGCGGCCGGAGCCTTTCCTGTTGCTGGGCCTCGTTTCTCCTGGAGGCAGGCGGGGCCCCAGAGAACGTGCGGTAGTCCCAGCCAGCACTTCGCTGCGCCGTCTTGTCCGGAGGCGCCGTGTCCCACCCCAGGCGCAGCAGCTCCGGCCGGTGCCGGCCTGGCCTCTCGCGGCCACGGAATGGCCGTCCCGGCTGCCCCTCGGGCCCCCCAGCGACGCGTGCGCGCGGCCTGCGGGAGCGAGGCGCCCCGCCCCCCCTCCGGCAGCGTGCCCCGTGGCCGCCAGGTGCGGCAGGGCCTCCGTGCCGGCTCCTGAGGCTCCCAAGTGTTGTCCCCAAGTTCCAGTTTAGCTCACGGTCTCCAGAGTGGGTTCCTGGGGAGCTCTCTACCCAGAAGGCTGTTTGGACGGAGCCGGGGCACCTCCCTGCGGCCTCACCAAAGGCCACACGGGGCCGTGCGCCGCAAGCAGCGATTTTGAAACCAGGCAGCAGGCAGGCCTGTCACTGGCTTTGCCAGAATCCGCAGTCCCTGCACACGCAGGCTGCCCCGCGGGTCCGTGGGTGCAGCTTCTGACTTTATGGTCAGATGACTTAGTTCTTATCTATTTAACTTGAGGGAACTGCTTACATGTTCTTCGGGTGTTTCAATACAATGTGAACTAGGAAAAATGTCCAATTCTGACCGTCTGTCAGCGCGGCCAGCACGCACAAGCCAAAGCCTTCACCCTCCGCCGCTCCCGGGCCAGGCGGGGCAGGGGCCAGGCCGAGAGCCAGCCTGCACTCCAGGAGGAGGCCGGCCAGTCGCCGGTGCCCGAAGCGGCCTTCTGTCGGGCAGCAGCACCGAGCTGCGAGTGGCGAGGCGGAGGAGAGAAGCTGCGTCTGCCTGGGCGTGGCCTGGCCGTCTCTGCGGCCTGGTCACGTTGGGTTGCCCTCCGTCACCGGGCCGCACGCCACGTTCACGCTGAGCAGCTGCCCCTGGAGGCCGGGGGTCCCAGGTCACAGCCCGTCCGGCCCAGGCGCCTGGCCCAGCCCCACGAGCACAGCGGGCTGGGCGCGGGCAGGGGCCGTGGACGGGCCCCGCGGGGCAGCAGGTGGAGGCCCGAGTCTCCAGGTCTTCGCCCTGAGTGTGGCTCCGGGGCCGAGACGGTGAGGGCCCGGCCGCGTCTCCCGGCCGCCTCCCGGCCGCCCCCACGCCCAGATCGGGTCCTCAGGACTGGCCCTCGTGGTGGGCTTCCGGGGGCTTTGGGGGAGGCAGGCGGCCAGGCCGCCGGTGCTCCTGTCCCTTCCGGGCGCGCGATGCAGGGCTGTGCGGCTGGGAAAGTTGTGTCAGTCATGAATTTGAAGGACAAAACTGAGCTTGGAAAATGCTAAATGCAGATTTTGCAAAAATCAAAGCCTGCGAGCTGATGAAGTGCCGCCTCGCGTGCCCGCAGCTCGGGAAGGGGCGCAGCTGCGTCCCGCCCGCCCGGCGCTGCCCCGCGTAATGGACGCCGATCGCATTACGTGTTGGACTCGATCGCTTCCAAAGGAAATAGTTTTCTAATTATTGAAGCCATCTTTTGATGCTACTGGAAATCAAATCTTTTCAATTTCTTGTAAATGAGTTTTTTAAAAATAGAATTCTTGCTGAGTTTATGGAATCTTGCTTTCCCCCCGTGACGTGCCTTTTTTTGAATTTCTTTTGAAATCTCCCTTGTTTTGAACAGGGGGCGGGGCGGCCATCGTGGGGTGACCCAGCTGGTGGAGGAGGTTCTGGCTCGGGGGGGGGGGTGCGGGCTCGCCGAGGTCCTGGTTTGGGATCATGCTTGGTGCAGGAGGCCGGACGTCCTCAGCGGGTGAGGGAGACGCTGGGCTGGCGCCCGGCCCTGCGCCCCTGCCCGGCCCTGCGCCCGCCTCCTGCTGCGCGGCCCCAGGGAGCAGAATCGCCTGGCGGTCTCATCTGCCCCCAGCTTCTAATGGATTCCCCGAAAAAACTGGCCTCCGACGGTCAGTGTCCACTGTAAGAGGGCAGCATTTCCTCATTCAGGTGACATACCAGCTCGCCGCCGAGACCCCCCAGCTGGCCAGCCCCCTCATCTGGCCACCCCTCGCCTGCGCCGTGGCCAGCCCACGGGGCAGGTGCGGCTCTTAGCGTGAGCTCACGCACCGGCCTCACGTCTGCTTCCCCTTTGCAATATTCTTTAGGTTTAGAGGTTGTGCAGGCTGAACGCTGCGGGAAAGGCAGCTCCTTCGCGAGTATTTCGCTCTCGCCCCACCCTCAGCCCCTCCGTCCCCTGTGCCCAGGGCGGACGGGGCGCTGAGCTAGCGGCTCTCCCGCGGCCTCCCCTGCAGACCCGTCTGCAGGGCTTTTCTCGGTCTCAGGAAGAGCGACTGGCGCTGACACTGGCAACTGCCACATGCGCTTTCCAGTTTTATGTGAGAACGGCCAGCTCTATGTGGTCCCTGTGGGTGGGGGGTGTGTGTATGTGTAGTGTGTATGTGTGTGTGTGTGTGTGGTGTGTGCGTAGTATGTGTGTGCTGTGTGTACTGTGTGTAGCATGTGTGCTGTATGTGCTGTGTGTGGTGCATGTGGTGTGTGTAGTATGTGTGTGCTGTGTGTGTAGTGTATGTGCTGTGTGTGGTATGTGTGTAGTATGCGTGTGGTGTGTAGTGTGTGTGGTGTGTGTGCCATGTGTGTAGTATGTGTGTGCAGTATGTGTGTAGTGTGTAGTATGTGTGTTGTGTGTGCTGTGTGTGTAGTATGTGTGTGCTGTGTGCAGTATGTGTTGTGTGTGTAGTATGTGTGTGCTGTGTGTAGTATGTGTGTGCTGTGTGTGTAGTGTGTGTGCCGTGTGTGGTATGTGTTTAGTATGTGTGTGTGGTGTTGTAGCATGTGTGTGTGCTGTGTGTGTAGTATGTGTATGCTGTGTGTGTAGTATGTGTGTGGTGTGTGTGTAGTATGTGTGTGGTGCGTGTGGTACATGTGTAGTATGTGTGTGGTGCGTGTGTAGTATGTGTGTGGTGCGTGTGTAGTATGTGTGTGGTGCGTGTGGTGCATGTGTAGTATGTGTGTGGTACGTGTGTAGTATGTGTGTGGTGCGTGTGTAGTATGTGTGTGCTGTGTGTGTAGTATGTGTGCTGTGTGTGCCATGTGTAGCACGCGTGTGGTGCGTGTGCTGTGTGCTGTGCGTGTGTGTCCCAGCCCTGGGCCCGCCCTCAGCTCTCGCCGCCCGGGATCTGAGGTCCGTCCCTGCTTCCTGCCTCTTCCGCTCTGAGCAGGCGGCTTCTGCCTCTGGCTGGACCCGCCCCGGGAGCGCGCAGGCAGCACCCAGGTCCTCCCTGGTGCGGAGGGACACCCTCTTTACGGCCCCAAGTCTGGGGTGACGCCTTGAGCGCCCCTCGCTGCTCCCTGTGGGCCCGACACCGCCAGGCCCGCTGGCTCGTGGGCACCTGGGGCGCGGGCGGGGCCCGGGCCGGCAGCTCTGCTCCTGTGCCGTGTCCGCGGGCGCAGCCTCGGTTAGTGGACACTCTCCCCGCGACCGCTCACTCCGGGGCCCAGAGCAGAGGGCGCCTCGGTGCTCCCTCGGGGGCCGTGCGAGCAGGGGCGGCCTGGGGACCCTCGCTGCGCATGCGTGAGAGCCAGCGGTCAGCGCCCACCCCCCACCCCCCGCCGGCTCAGTCCGTAGAAGCAAGGGGGCCGGCGGGGCCGAGCTGGCGAGTCTCCGCGGCTACTCCGTGGGTGCCGGCAACAAGCAACAAGTCCAAAACGAGTGAAATACAGCCGCCCCGGGGCCGGGCCCTCCCCGACGTGGAGCCTGGGTGCGGCTGACCGCTCCGTGCCCAGGGCGTGGGCAGGGGACCAGGGGACGGAGGAGCCTCCAGGCGTTGGGAATCGAGGCCGAAGGGGACGGCGTCTGCGGGGGGAGGCAGCAGGCGGGGGCCCCGTCCCGCGACCCTTTCCAGTCTGTCTTCCCAAAGCTCCGCCGCGAGCCGTGACTGGTTTGGGGCCATCAGCGGATCCCAAGGGGTTTGGGCAGGGGCGCGGGACGGGGCGCGGTGGCGGCTCCTGCTCGGTGGAAGGCGAAGCCTGGGCTGTCCCCTGGCGCCCCCTGCCCGCTCGCCTCGTGCACCCCTCCTGACTCCGGGGATGCCTGTCGGGGGGCCAGCGGGCAGCCGCCCCGGGAGCCGCTCAGGAGCGTGTGGCCGACTAGTGCCCCCCAGAGCTGGGGCAGCGCCCGGCAGGACGCACGGGCCCAGGCTTCCTGCGGGTGGGGACTGCGACCCCCACTCACCGTGCCCCACGCCGAGGGCCCCCCAGCCGCAGGGGCCCCTGACCAGAGACTGGCGTCTCCCCACCACGCTCCTGTTCTCGGGGGGCACGGGGGAGCCCGTCTACCCAGCGCCGGCCGAGACCCTGCGGGCACCACCGACCTAGGGAGTGAGACGTCGGTGCCCGGGCAGGCGCAGAGTGGTGACCGTCGGGGCAGGCGGGGAGGGCAGCCAGCAGAGCAGAGCCGGCCAGGGTCAGCCTGGGCCGCCATTTGCGGAGCAGGTGGGTGAGTCAGCAGGAAGCCGGGGGGCGCGAGGGACCGAGGCCGGACGTCAGCGGAGGCCTCGCCCCCCGCCTGCCCCCGCCCCCCAGGGCGCCCCCGCGGGGAAGGAACATCTTGTCCCGGGCGGGTCCATCTGCCGAGCGGCCGGAGCGGCCGGCACAGGCGGGATGAGCCGTGGGAGTAATGAGTTCTAGGAAAACACTCAGCACTCAGCCGGTGTTTTGGTTTGATTGGTGCAATTTCTGTCCTTTTTCTTCAGAGGACTGGGGGGAGCACAGCTGTGCTCCCCCCGCCGCGCTCCCCGCGCAGAGCGGCCGCGCGCACCTGCCCGCACTGACGCCCGTGGCTGGGCACGCGCTGGCAGGGCAGTGGGGCCCGCGGGGGGCTGGGGGCCTCGCACCCCCTGACCCCAACCTGTGGCCTGAGAAGGCGCGCGGAGCCCCGGGCCGCGGCTTCCATCCCCACAGCGGGGGCCCGGGCGGGCTCGGACGGACCCGGACGGACCCGGGGCCGCGGGGGAGGGCACCGAAGCCGACCGGCCCCTGCCGCTCACTGCGCCTGTTCCCGGGGCGCGAGGCCATGGGAACGCCCCGCGACGACGACGCGGCGCTAAACCCTCCGAACACGCCCCAGTCTGCGGACACGGACGGGGCCCCCCGGACAGCGCGCCCGGCGGGGGCGGCGTCAGCGCGGCTCGGTGGCTGCGGGCCGCTCCCCAGGCCCCGCCGCCGCGCCGGAAACCAGGAGAGCCGGTGCGGTCTGGCCCCACTGACCCAGCGGGGCTGGGGCCCTTCGGCGGAGACCCACGGGGGCGCCCCGAGAAGCCCTGGGCCTGGGAGGCGGGTGCGGCCTCCCCGCCCCGCACGGGCTCTCGCGCCGCCCGGCACCAGCTTCCTTGCTCTCAGCCACTCAGTTGGGCCTTTGGGGGCGGCCGGGCTGACTGTTCCGAGTGGGCTGGGGCGACGCCGCCTCCTTAGCACCTGGGGAAGCGGCTTTGGGTCGGGGTAAGAGCTGGGAGAATTGTGGACACTACGGGCAGGCGAGTCCCTGGGGCAGCGAGACCCTCACCAGAGGCCACTCCCGAGCGGAGATACACCCACAGCACCTGTGTGGGCAGCCGCTGGCCAGGGTTTGGCGGAGATGGGAAGCTTGTCACTGCCCCGCAGGAAAGGCCTGTTACTCGGGTGAGGGCCGCTGGACCCTGTGCCCCTTGGGCAGACTGGACTCTGAGCAGAGGTTCCCAGACAAAATGTGGACGGTGCAGCTGCTTCCCCTGCTGTCCACAGAAAAATTCAAGAGGAAACAGGAGAACTGAGGCCGCAAGCCTGGGCCCACTGGGGATGCTGTGGGTGAAGGCGGCGGCAGAAGGCCCGTGCGGTGGCCGCATCACAGCAGCCGCGGGGAGCGGATGCGCTCTGATCAGAGAGGCTCAGCGCAGAGAAAGTGCCGGCATGTCCGTTCAAGTCTTACTTTTATTTTTTAAAACTAACCGTGCCCAATGTATGTTTCATTTCCTAGGTTGGTGGTAGAAATAAAAATCGATGTAAACTTGCTGCAAAACAAGTTGGAAACAACACTTGAAACCCTTGAAAGGTTACCACTTACCTCCCAGAAATAATCAGAGTTGAAAATAAAGGACAAAACTACAATAACAGGCAGGTGGCTATGAGATCAACATTTAAAAATCCAACTTTGTTGCAGTGAAGAACAGCTAGAAAACACTAAACATGCTACCATTTACAACAGCAAAGTGGGAATGAATTTTTCATTTTACATAGGCAGAAAAATGTAAAACCTCACTAAAATTAGTAAATTCTAAAAAAACAGTGAAACAGCAGCCCCGCTGGACGCGCACAGGCCACCGGCCCAGGCCATGAGAGCCGGCAGCGGGTGCCCCGGGAAAGGCTATGACACCCCTAAGGTGGCGCGGGCGCTGGCGACTCACCCGGACAGTAAAACGTGAATTATATTTTGTGCCGTTCCATAAAACCGACCTGAATAAGGTATAAATTTAAACGAAACCCTTGACGTTTTGAACTAAGCGGGGAGCCTGCCTTATGGCTCAGGCCAGAGAAGTGCACTTTAGCGAAGCACTGGAAATAGAACAAGGGGAGCGCTTAACTGCGTGGCCCGTAAGAGCCAAAGACGGCGGAGCTGAGACACCGGCAGCGCCGGCTGCGCCGAGCGCGCAAGCCCACGCCGCAAACACGCGAGGGCGCCGCCAGGCGGGCGGGGACAGACCCCAGGACAGCACGCGGAGGGCGGAGGGGCGCGGCTGGCGGGGGAAGGGGTGTGCCGGGCGCAGGCGCAGCAGGGGCGGCCGCAGGTTGATTTGACGTTTACACACATTATTAAAACTCGACAGTAACCTAAGTATTATTTAGAATTTCCATGAACAAAAACCTCTTTTGGGAAGGAGTGTTTTACTTTTTGACAACATTTAAAATTCCAGCACAGGGCCTCCCCGGTGGCGCAGCGGTTAAGCGCTGCGCTGTGGAGCTGTCGGCAGCGGCGACGCGAGTTCGACGCCCGGCTGGGGAGACGCCCACATGGTGCGGCAGACCTCTCCTGCCTCGCCCGCTGCTCCCCTCAGCAGTGTAGTTCTGATCTGCCTGTTCTGCTCCCCACTCTGTCTCTGGTGAACCCTTTCGCCGCCCCACACCTCTGGCCTGTACCCCAGCTTGTATGTATAAATAAAAAAAAAATAAAAATCTTAAAAAAAAAAAAAGTTAAAATTCCAGCACAAAGTGATAAGACAAACCAGCTGCTTTTAATTGGTTTATTTTCCCAAAATTTTGTGCCGTGCAGAACCCGCCGGCCCGGTTGGGGCTGCCCCCAACCCCGATCCCAGGCGCTGGGCTTTGGGGGGAAGGGGCTGGCAGCCCCCAGTCACTGACGCCGTCGTGTGCGCCCCGGCTCGAGGGGAGGGCCCCAGAGCCTGCCTGCGGAGGTCGCGGTCTGTCGCCATTAATTCCTCCGATTTCTTCTTGTGGCTTCGGTTTATACCCCCGAACGGGAGTCTCGGGACGGTCTGTCGCTGCACCGAGGGCTGCTCGGTCCGGGCGGCGCCGGCGACTCGTCTCCGACAGGCAGCGGCACTGCCGCGTCTCCTTCGCAGTGATGTGATTTCTGCTGGCTTCCTCTCCTTGCTCGTCTTTCAGACGCTTAATAGTTCCTATTGGTAATGGGCAAATTCTTGCTACTTACTGCTAGTTTTAAACATTCCATCTATTTTTGCAAGACCGATTTTTGGTAAATAAGAACCAGCATTTCTTCTGTGCTGGCCGCCGGGCAGCCTCCGCGGACCCTCCCCCGCCCGCCGCCCAGCTCCCGCCCCGCGACCGGCCCTGAGTCGGTGGCCTGTGGCCGAGGGCCCTGAGGGGCGGGGGCTGCCCGTCCTGCCGCGGGAGGAGACGCCCCTCGGCGCGAGGCCCAGGGGCCCAGGCGGAAGGCCCCTCCGGCCCGTCCTCCCGGCCCACGCCCTCCCCGGAGCCGGGGACTCGGCTGGTGCTCGCCTCGGGCGCCCTCCCCCTCCGTAGCCGCGCGCGCTGCCCTGTCGAGGGCCTGAGGGGCAGCAGAGGCGAGTGGCCGTGGGCGGCCGCGCCCGGCTCAGCTGGGGCTGCCCGGAGGGAGCCGCAGACGCCGTCTGGGGGTAAGGCTCACCCCAAGCCGGTGCCCTAGGGGGGAGGCGTTTCCTCAGGACCGTGAGCACGCGGGGCGGCTTTACCGCCTAAGTTGCAGGGACAGGGTGACGCGGGCGGGAGGCGCTGCAGGGCATGGCTGAGGGGTGACGGGCCGCGGCGAGGCTGTGTGCGGGGAGGGCCGAGGCCCGCGGACCTGGGGCCTCAGGCGCGCAGGGGCCCAGGGTGGCCACGTGCGGCCGCGCGCCCAGTGAGCTGATGCGCCTGCACCCCCAGACACCATCGTCCCCCTTCCCGCCCCGCGGGCGACGCTCCTGGCCTCAGCCCGGGCTCCCGCCGCCGGGGCGCCTGCTGGGAAGCAAGCGCTTGCGGGTCCCCACAGGGCCTGAGGCCTCGAGGCCGCGCACCCGCGTGTGCCGTGCCCGGGGTCGGCGAGCTGCGGTGGTGTCGCTGCGGAGGCCCCCGAACTGCGCTCCCGGGTAGCCTGAGGCCTCGGAACGCGCCCGCGCAGCTGCGCCCTCGGAGGACCGGCTTCTCGGCACAGGGAAATGCGGCCAGAAACCAGGCTCCGCGTGCTGGGGCGGTTCCAGCTGCTCCCCAGGGCTGGGCTCGCGGGCGCTTCTAGGAAACCTGCCGGCTGGGGCGCGCTCGGCGCTGGGAAGGCCTGAGTGGTGCTGCGGCCGCAAATTGCTCCCCTGCCACAGACCGCCGGCCCCTCCCGCTTTCACATCTGCGGGGCAGCCGCTCTGCAGCCCGCCGGGGCGCAGGGGCACCGGGTGGATGGGGTCCAAGGCTATGTGGGGGCTCGGGGGTCAGAGGGCAAAGGGATGTATGGACAGACGCGGTATGGGGGCAGGCGGGGTCCAGGACCATGGGGCTTCAGGTGCAGAGGGTGCCAGAGACAGAACCCCGAATTCCTGAGCTGATTTAGCGAGAAAGACGCAGTGAGCGAGGCTCGCGGCTCTCTGTGCGGGAGACGGGTGATCCTCAGGACGGCAGAGGCCTGGGAGACAGAGGCGGCTCCCGGACGCCTCCGCCAGAGAGCCCGAGGCAGGCAGGCCCGTGAGGGAGGGGTCAGTTGTGCCCCCTGCCCGTGATCCCACAGGCCACTGCCCGGGCCTGCGCTCGGTGCCCACGGACCTGCTGGAGCCGGGCTCGTGACAAGGAGGCTGCGTGGGGCTCCCCACAGCCGCTGCGCCGGCCCCTCGGCCCGCCCGGCTCCACGAGCACCGTCCTGCCGCCCAAGGCCCTTTGGTGCAGCGCGGAGACCCCGGGGCTTTCTTGAGCCCGAGGGGCCGCCGCTGGGCTCTGCTCCCCTCTGCTCAGCATTCCAAGACCCTGCCCCTCCTGACACGCCAGCTCTCGCTGGGCCGGGGCCTCGGCCTGGGGTGAAGCCTCCGGGGGCGCCCCAGCCTTCCTCGGGAGCCCTGGGCCGCCCAGGACGGACGCCGCCGTCCCCGCCCCCACTCGCCCGGCCCGGCCTGGCAAGCTGCCCCCCACGAATGAGCAGCGCGGGACCGGACTCTGGGTGGGCTGGGTGTCACTGCCGAGCGCCCCACCCTGCGGACGGCCCAGGCCGCACCTCAGGACGTGCGCCTCCCACTACGCAGCCCCCTGCCAGCCCTGGGCCCGTGAGGAGCTGGGGGACAGTGCCCCGCGCACCCCGCGGCCCAGAGTCCCGGCGACCTCAAAACACTAGTCCTGAGAAGCAGATGCCTCGGCGCCAGTGGAAGGCAGCTGAGCTCCCGGCAAGCGGGGGTGACCCCGAAACGGGCGCCCAGGCCTGTAGCGACTGACCGCAGAAGGGACGCGCCCCGCGGTGGCCCCAGGCTGGGGGTCGCTCTTGTCCAGCCCCAGCAGGGCCGGCAACGGAGTAGCTGGATGATGGGGGCGCTGGGCTCCTGCAGATCAGAACGCGCCGTCCTGGCAGTGGCCGGGGCACAGGGTCCAGACGGTCAGACGGCCGGTCGCCAAGGCCTGGGAGGACCCGCTAGCTACTGGACTCTGCCTCCCTGGCGTGTCCTCCTAGGACAGCAAACCGGCCTGCCTGGCCCCGCGTACTGCAAAACACGGACTCCTGCCAGCCAGGGCGATGCGACTGCTCCCCAAGGAACGACGCGAGACCCAGAGCCTCGGCTGCCACGAGCCGACATGGCCACCCCCAGAGGAAGCGACGGACTTTAGTGTGGGGAGACGGTCTCTCGAACAGAGGAGTGCGGCTGCGTTGGGGCCGGCGCAGCGCCCGAGGCCGGGCCCTCACCCTGGCAGGGCTGAGCTCCCCCAGCAAAGTTGCCTCCCTGAGTATAAAGTACGTCCTTTGAAAGGCTTCAGACTCGCATGGACCTTTAGGAGTTAATCCAGAAAAAACAGAGATGACCTACATTTTCATATTAAATTTGTAATAATTATTAGTTTATAATAATTTAATATGAAAATGTAAATCTAATGAACAATTTTCTAGGAAACTATAGCTCACCCAAATTGATTCAAGAAGAAACAGAAAACGGACTAGACTCGTGTCTACCCAGCAAACAGAATTAGTCCATGGCCAAAATCTAGTTTCAAGAGGGAGAACCAGCAGGAACGGGCCTTCGTCAGACTCGGGGATGGACTGAGGCTGACCTCAGGGCTGCGTGTGGATGTGACCGGCTTATGCGCTGCGTGGGCACCACGCCCCACCAGAGGCGGCATTTCCCCCGCCAGCCCAGCCTCCTGCGGGGCCGTGCACCCCACGTCTCTCTGGATTCTGCAAGTCACACCGCCTCGTGCCACCCTCTTCACCGGGACGGGTGCTCCCCTCGTTCACCGTTTTCCTGCTGGGCTAGTCACACCCCTCATTTCACCACCACCCGTCTCACCCCCTCGTCCACCCGGGTCAGTCACGGCCGCTGTTTCCTTCCCGTCTGCTGGGTCACATCTGGCCACGGGGTCAGGCTGGGGCCTCTTGGGCCCGTCCGTCGGGTGGACTGTTGCCGACGGCCCGTTTTCTGCCGCGAGCGCAGTCAGCCTGGGCCAGCGCAGGCCGCACCTCGTGCTGGAGAGGCGCCTCAAGGCGGCTTCGTCCGTGGAGACATGAGGTGTTTTCATTTGCAAGACGTGAAATATGTGATGAAACACAGATGCTCTTTTCCCTTTGGGAGGCTGTTAGTCTACGATTTCATCAAGTAACTCAGAGCAATGTTCTTTATAGGCTGTGACCCAATTAGGTGCGAGGTCACTAACAACTAAGCCGGCTCCTGCTTCTTCATCGTCCTCCGAATGACGCGACGGCGAGTGTAGCTGGCCTTCCCTGCCTGGACAGGACAGTCCTGGGTCCTCGTGACGAGCCGGGCCCTCTGCCCGCCTGCACCGCGGGAGCCGCCAGAGGACACACAGCGGAGGGAGCCAGGGCCTGTCCGCTCTGCGGGGAGCCGCGCCGCGCCCCATCTTGCGCCTGGCGAGCGGCGGTCAGGGGCCTGAGGGCTAGCTCTGGGCCAGCTCCAGCCTCTGGGTCCCCTGCCTCGAGGGCGACCGGCTCGAGGTCTCCAGCCTCGCCGCCCCCACAGGCTTTGGGCGGCCAGGACAGCGTGGTCTCGACCACAGCAAGCTGGGGCTTGTCGCGCATTTACACCTGTTTCAGCAGAAGTGCCAAGCACGGTCGCAGCGGCGAGGCTGCCTGCCCCTGAGCAAAAACAGGCCAGCACCACCATGTGCGTGAGTGTGCGCGAGTGTGTGCGCGTGTAGTGTCTGGATGTGCCCAGTGTGTGTCTAGTGTTTGGGGGGTGGGCATGTATATGGTTAGCTGACAATAAAGTCTCCATGACAGCAGGACCAAGAACCTACAGCTCCTCACGGTGGCGAGGCACCTGCAGCTACCTCTGAGGCCCAGATCCCTCTCCCAAGCCCGCGCCAGGCTAGCCGGCTTCCCACGGCCGTCCCCTGCCCCTCCAGCTGGGCGGCTCGGGCCTGGCTGGGCCCTGCTGCCAGACCAGGAGCGGCTGCCCCAGCACAGGGCCTGTAGCAGCGGCCTCCCACCTGCACGTTGGCTGTCGCCTTCAGAGCCCAGGAACCTTCCTTTTCATGTACTTCTGGGATCGTGGAGTGGACCAATCAGGTGCGAGCAATGAGCTGATTGGTGCTAAATGGTCCAATCAGCCACAGGATTGAAAAATGGCCTGATCAGACTTGTGGGTGGGGCAGCCTGAAGAGGAGGGTGGAGAGATGAGCCAGGATAAGAGGGATGGACGGTGCCAACTTCCCCAGACCATGCCCCTTCCCAGACCCTGAAGAAAGAGAAGGACTAAAGCTGAGCCTGAGAGAAGAAAAGCAGCATCTGGCAGCTGCCCTCCGAGGAGGGAGAGGAGTCGAAGGCCCTGTCAGGGACGGGGCCTTGGTCCTGACTGTCCACCCTGGGCGGGAGCCCCAGGGCCTGGCCTCTCAAAGAGCTGCTGTTGCTGGTGTCGCCCGACAGCTTACAGGCCTGTGACACTGGGCGTCTCTGGCACCGCCTGTGGGGCCAGCAGTGACCACACTGGCCCCGCTGGCCAGCTCTGCTGACAGGTGACTGGCGCTCTGCACTGTGCTTCGGTGGGCACTGTCTGGGCGAGGGGTTGCCGCAGGAGGCCAGTGAGCTCTTTGTCTCCCCGCTTGTCCCTGGGCCGAGGCCGCTGCAGCTGGGCACGGGGAGACCCGACGGCGAGCGTCCTGCCAGGCCCTGTGGTCTGCCCGCTGCAGCGCAGGCCTGTCGGGTGTGGGGTGGCTGCAGCCCCGGGGCTCTGGCCCTCCGGCAGCTCTCCAGAGCCCTCGGGCACCTGGCCGCCCCCGCCCCATGAGGGCGGCCGCCTTCCCCTCTGGGCGGGTCCCTCTGGGCCCTGGGGGGGCGGCGCGCAGCCCGCTGCAGGGCACCCGAGGCCAGCGCTGCTCACCGCAGTGGACTGAGCTCCTTACCCTGCGCTCAGGAGGGCGGCTGAGGCTGCTCCTGCGCGTGCGGCAGACGTCGGCCGGCGCTGAGGGGCCTGAGGGTGGTGACCTGGTGCAGGGACGGCGGGGCCTTGGCGCAGGGCATCGCCCCAGGCCTGGAGGGCTCCCCACCCCGCCCGCGGGTGACCCTCGCGCGCGTCCTTGGCACCCGGAGCAGCAGCCGGGCGTGTGCTGGCTCTGAGGGCAGGGGCTGGCCAGGCCCCACCGCCTAGTCCCAGGTGCCTGGCTGGGCGCGCGGGCCGCGGCCAGGGGGCCTCCGAGCTGGCGCTGCTGAAAGCGCCGGTGTCGAGTCCAGAAGCGGCTTTGCGGGAACAAGAGCAGCAGGCGCGGCTCCCCGCCCCCCGGAGCAGGAATTGGGTTCCTGGAATATGAGTGCGAGACGCGCCTCTGCCTCGGGCACCCGCAGCGGGGATCGTGTTCGAGGTAAAGGAAACGGAGCAAATTCTAAAATTGGTTAAATATGCGGCGGGAGACGGAGCGAGACGCCGACGGAGACGCAGCCTCGGGAGAGCGCGGCGAGCAGAGCGAGGGCAGCGGCGCGAGCAGGCCCGGCCCCGCCTCCCCTAGGGCCCCCGGCCACAGGCCAGGCCACGTCCGCCCCCAGCGCGACCCCACGGCCCTCGGCCACCGGCCTTGGCCCTGCCCCGCGGCGCTACTTCCCGTGCCCGCTGCGGCGTCCCGCGGGGCGGGTCCCTCCGCCCACCTGTGCCCCTTCCAGCGCCGGCGGGCCCTGAGCATCTGCTCCATGGAGCCAGTGGCGGAAATGCAGGGGCCTCCCGGGCAGTGCGGGCAGCGCGGGCCGCGGGCTGGGGCCGCAGAGGAGCAGGCCGCGAAGCGGGCAAAGCTGCCCGGGCTCGCGGCAAGAGCCACCAGAGCCCCGCAGGCCAAGCCCCACCGCGGGCTGCCGCAACACCGCACACAGCAGGGGCCGCGCCGAGGCCCAGCAGGACCGTCCCCGCCTGCGGGACCCGCGCACGCAGCTGCAAGAGGCCGCGAGCTGCAGGAACCGCCACCGGGCCCACCTTGCTGCGGGGGGCCGGCTCTCACCCGTCCGCCAGCGATGGTCGCCGCCGGTCACCGGGAGTGGCGTCAGAGACACCCGGGGTCCCCGCCAGCTCCGGGAGACGCCGGGTTACACCAGCGAGCAGCTCTGAGACCAGGCCCAGGGCCTCAGGCACCATCAGGGGTGGGACGGAGCCCTCCCCTTTCTCCTGGAGACTCTCCTCAGGGCTCCTTCTCTCCGGGGCTGGTCCCCGATCCCAGCTTGCGCCAACCCTGGCTTATATCCTCTTTCAGGGTGCCCCACCCACAAGTCTGATTGGACCATCTTTCAATCCTGTGTCTGATTGGCCCATTTAGTGCCAATCAGCTCATCGCTCACACCTGGTTGGTCCATTCCACAATCCAGGAAGTGCACTTCACATAAAAGTTCTCTGAGGAACAACTGCCACAACTGACTTGTGGTGAGAGACTGGATCCTGGTAACAGAAGTCTGATTGGAACATTTAGCACCAATCAGCTCATAGTTTGCACCTGATTGGTCCATTCCATGATCCAGGAAGTGCACAGTTACATAAAAGGGCTCTGAGGCGCAACTGTCACCACAGACTTGTGTGGAGGGCCTCCCTGGTGGTGCAGCGGTTAAGCGCTGTGCTGTGGAGCTGTCAGCAGTGGTGACACAAGTTCAATGACAGGCCGGGGAGATTCCCACAGGGCACGGCAGACCTCTCCGGCCTCGCCCGCTGCTCCCCTCAGCAGTGTGTTTCTGATCTGCCTGTTCTGCTCCCCACTCTGTCTCTGGTGAGCCCTCTCGCCGCCCCACGCCTCTGGCCTATACCCCAGCTTGTGTGCAAAAATAAAATTAAATAAATAAATAAATAAATAAATAAATAAATAAATAAATAAAAAGCAGACTTGTGTGGAGCAGCAGGTGAGACACCGCTGCCCCTGCTGCTCCCACTGCTGAGGCAGTTGGGTTCCAGTAACAGTGGGGCTTGGGGAGCCCAGACTTCAGGGGTGCCACTGCCGCTTTGCCGAGCACCTTGGGTGTGAGCGCGGAGAAGCAGAGCAGACTCCGAGGAAGGCCCTCGCGCCCAGGCCTGGCAAGGCGAAGGAAGGGGCCACCTGCCCTGGCCCGTCCTGCTAAGCCCCTGACTGCCGCTGGCCGCTCCGCTCTCCCCGGGCCTCGCTGGACCCCCTGCCTGACCTTCCCAGGCCGGCACCCACCATGAGCCGGTCACAGTGAGTCCTCTGGGGGCTGAAGCCCCAAAGAAGCAGCGACTTGGCCTGAGAGCCTCAACCTGAAGTCCCGGACTCCGGTGAACTGTGAGCAGCAGGGCAGAGCCCCGGGACGGCAGCCTCTGGGGAGCAGGCCCCGCGGCCTCACACCACAGAGCTTCGCAGAAAACTGCTTGTCTTGTTCTTTAATGAGACATTTTCCTCCGAGGCTCTCTTCTTTTTTTTTTCCTTGAAAATAGAAAAATAGCCAACATGTGGCCACCAAATGCCCAGAGTCTCTGGGAAGGTTTGCAGGGCAGCCGTTCTGCGTGCCGGGCTGCGGCCCCTCCTGGCAGAGCTCCAGGGCCTGCCCCCCCGAGCCCCAGAGCTCGGCTCTCCCACCTGCCCCCAGCGCCCCAGCCTGGGCCCCCCACCCCCCACTTGCCCCCTGGAGCCTTCACGGGTGCTGATTTGCTGTTTCACGAGTCTTTGGAGCACCCCCGAAGGCTGCTCAGGGGCGTCGAGGTCCCCCACCCCCCACCCCTCCGTGGCAAGAAGCCGGGGCCCTCGTCACGACACAGCAGGGCTCAGCCTCGCCAGGGTCACCCCCGCAGACTCGGAGTCAGCCCGGCCTTCACCCTGGGCGCGGCCGGGGCAGGAAGGCCCGGCGGCCGACAGCAGACGCCCGGTGGCGGCTGGTTTCAGGGCTCTCCCGGCTAGACTTAGCCTGTTCTTCTCTCAGAGTGGGTAGCTGACTCTATTTTGAGCAGAAGATGAGTTTGAAAAAAATCATAATTAAAACCAGATGTGCTGGTGCGGGGTGTGAGGGGGGCCGGGCCGAGGCAGCCTCGGGCCGCTGGACACGGCCTGTTGGACGTGCCCCTGGTCTGTGGGCCCCGCGCCGCCTGGAACGAGCCTTGGCGAGGAGAGGCCGGTGCCAGGCGGGACAGGGCGGCGGGGCAGCAGCCCTGGGCAGCGGCCACGGGCCCTCGGCGAGCAGGTGACGAGCCGGCCAGCAGCTCGGCCCCGCGTCCTCGCTGCCCGCTTGGAAGAGGCGCAGGCCTCGCTGCAGCCGGGCGGGCGACGCTCCTGACGAGGACCCAGGTGCCTGGGACCGTTCGGCGCCCCAAGCGTTCGCCGGGGTCTGGCCGCAGCTCTGGGCGCAGTGCAGCCTGCGGCTCGGATCCCCGCTGCGCTGTGTGCCGGTGAGTGGCTGCCGGTCCTCGCAGCCCAGCTGAGTGCCTGGCTGCAGGCGCCCCGCTGGGCACGCGGCGGGAGTGGCTCCTCGCCCGCTGGACTCGGTGCTCCTGTGTCCGCCGCGCCAAGCGCCTCCAGATGGGGCCTGTCCTCCCCGCCCAGCTCGTGGACCGGAAATCTGCTGGGCCGCGGGGCCGACCCCACTCCTGGCCCTCAGCTGACCGCACCCGTGAGGATCCCCGGGAGCCAAGAGCAAGGGGAGCGGCCGGAGCCCGGGGCCAAGGTCCCTCTTGGAAGAGGGGACAGCTGCGGACACCCGTGATTGAAATAAAGTAACAAGCACAGAGTCGCCAGGAGAGACGCCGGCCACGCGCCGCGGGCGCCACGCGGGCACCAGGGGTCCGGGGCTCCCGCCCGCACAGCGCTCACCGCGGCCTGACGTCCGCCTCACGGTCGCGCTGCCCTCCCGCGTCACCAACTCCCACCAGCCGCACGTCAGGCTCCTGGGCTTGACGTGGGACGGGGGGGGCAGGACACACTGATCTGAAGCCTCCGCTCCCCGGGGGGCCCCGACGGGGCGGGGGGCACCCGCCGACATCCCGCTGCAGGGCCGGAGCGGCAGCTGTGGGGAGACGCTCTAAGCCTCCGGCTCTTCCTTCCTGGCTCCAGGGCCCGCGGCGACATCTGAAAGACCCCAGCCCAGAGCCCTCATCCCCGAGAGAGAAGGCCGATCTCGGCGGCCTGCGCTCCAGGGACGAGGCCGCTCGGGCCCTTCTGTGCGCGCTGCTGAGCTGCGCTCCCACGGGCCGTTCCGCAGCTTATGGGATGAAAGCGTGGCAGGAGCGCAGTGTGGAAGCAAGGGGGTGTGTGCGAGCCCCATCTGTCATCCCAGCACGCAGCGAGGCCAGATTTGTCGTTTACTTCCCCAAGTCTAATAATCACCAAATGTTCAACCAGACCCCCTGGCTGGCTCCTCGCAGCGTTGCATGTAAATGCAGCTCGAGGGAGGCGGACCCAGTTTTCACACTACCCACGATCGGGCCCGCAGACCTTGCTTTCCAGAAAGATCCCCCTGAGATATGGCAGGATTCACTTTCCCCAAGATTCAGAATCTGCACCCAACACACACCTGTGGGTGTGCACGCGCAGGCACGCACACACACGAGCGCACACCACACCCGCGCGGGCCGGCAGGAAGCAGACGCCGCAGACACACAGAACCAGCCCGACCGGCGTCATCTGGCACCTGACGAATCCAATGTGAATCAGTCTGCTCGGCAGTTGTGCTGCCTCTTATTTGTTGCCATTTAGATTTTCTTAATTAATAGAATTTTTAGAGCACTTTTTGCTACAGAGAAGAGGAGCAGAGAGCCGCAACCCGCCGGCCCCCTCCCTGCCCGCAGCCCCAGGGGCCGGGGCTGGCCGTTAAGCGGTCGCATCTTTATTAACTGAAGCCCCGGCTTGACTTAGGCTGCTCTCTGTGCCGTGCAGTTTGGGGGCTTCGCGTCCGTCACCACGACACCACAGAGCAGTCTCGCGCCCCAGAAGCGCCGTCTACCCGGCCCCCGCGCCCCGCGCCCCGCCGCTCCAGTCTGAGCTCAGGGCTGACATGCTCCCTTCTCCACGGAGCGTCTGCCCACGGCAGCCCCTCAGGCCCTGGGTCCATCGGCTGTGTTTGTCTGAGAAATTCTTGCTTCTTCACTTGTGAGGGTGATTTTACAGGATACAAAATTCCAGGCTGGTGGTGTTTTCTTTCCACACTTTAATGCCGGACCCCATTCTCTTCTCGCTCGCTGGCTGGCGACAGGAGCTATTGCTCTCTAAATCAGGTGGATTCTTTTTCTGCCTGCTTTCAAGATTTTTCCTTGTCTTTGATTTTCTGAAGTTGGAACATGACATGATCAGGCGCAGGCATTTTTGTTCTTACCCTGTTTGGTATTTCTATGAGCTTCCCATCATGAATTCTGGAAAATTCTCAGCCTGGCATTATCGTTCGCCTCAAATTATTTCTGCTCCTTCCTCTTCTTCTTCCCTCCTCCTCCTGCATGCCCATGAGGCCGCCGCTACAGCCTGTGGTTCCTGACTCCCTCGGACATCCCGTTCTTTCATTCTCGCCCCCTTTCAGTCTGAGACGTCTCTGCTGCCGTGTTCAGGCCCCTCGCTTCGGTCCCTGCGTCCCATCGGCTGGGTCCACCGAGACATTCTTCATTTCTGTGACAGTGACTGACTTGCGGCGTTTCCTTCTGACTTTTGGAGTTCCCTATCTCTGCTTACTTCACCCATGTTTTCTTGCATATTGTGTCCTTTTTCTAACACAGTTTTTGGCAAAGGAATTATAATTGTTTTAAATTTGTAATCTGTAAGGGGAAAGAATTAAAATAAATAAATCCGAGATCTGATAATTCCAGAATCTCTGACGGCTACGTCTCCTTGATGCCAGATTTACCCCTTCACACGGCTGTTGGTCTCACAGCACGTCCTGCAATTTTCTGTGGAAAGGCAGGTGTGGGGTCCAGGATCAAAATGATGGGGTGAGGCCTGGGTGTGAGGCCGGAGCGCCCACCTGGCCAGCGGCTGGGCTGTGCTTCCTGTTCGCCTCGGCCGTGGCGGCGTCAGAGGCTGAAATGGCCCAGGGCCTTGCCTCTGCGCCTGAGAGGGGCTGCTCTCCAGGCACACCCCCTGCATGAAAGGGGGCCCGGTAAGGTGGGGAGTTCCAGCCCCCCGCAGCCAAGCAGGACGGCTGCAGCCGGCTTGGGCATCCCCCCCCCCCCTCAGGCTCCGGAGCTCCCTGGTAAACCAGCCCCTTGTCAGCAGCAGGAGCTCGGCGCCTTCACAGCTGCGGCCCGGGCCGGAGCAGTGTCCTCTTCACCTCACGCCAGAGCTGGGTGGGGCTCCAGGAGGCAAAATTCCAGAGCGCCAGGGTCCCACCCGCACCCCACGGGCCGGGGCTGCCCCTGGAGTGCCCCCAGAACTCCGCAGGCCTGCCCCGCTGCCTCGGGCCCCTGGGCCTGCGCCCCTGGCGGCGCGGAGGGAGCCGCTTCTCTGCGCCGGGGGAGGGCCCCGCAGCGGCCAAGGCACCAGCAGAGGAGGGAGGGGTCGCCGCAGTAATTCGCGACCGGTTTGGGCTCAAACTACTTGATTCACGTCAGTCTGACGGCCGATTCCATGTGTCAGCTGACTGGTCCCGCGGTGCCACACGAGATGCTGGCGTGTGCCAGTCTGGGGCGCGGGGTGGCGGGGCCTCCCCGTGGGGGCTCGCGCCGCCTCCTGAGGCCTGGTCGGAGCGGGCGGAGGAGGACTCGCCTCTGCCTGGCGCCGGCTTGAGCTCAGAGGAGCGTCTCGGCGCCGTGACCCGGGCCTCTGAGGCCGCCCCTCCTTGCTCTCGGCCGCTTTTCCGCTCCTTCACGCGCTTTCCTGGGTGCTGCGGCCCAGGCGTGCGGCCCGGCGGGGCGAGGTGTGGGGTCCGGCTCAGCGCCGTCCCTGCCGCGGCCACGCGACCGGGGCGGCCCCGCCCCGCCCTCCTGTGCCTCGAGGCGCCATCTGTGCCCGGCCCGCCAGGCTGCTGCCGCTCAAATTTCCCTTTTTATATATGAGGTATTAATAGCTTCCCGAACTCTCAAGAACTTAATACCACGAGAAGCGCAGCGTTCACGCTCGGCCGTTTGCGTCTGGTGAACTGGGTTTGCCTTCCAGCGTCCGGCTTGCTAGGGAGCGGGGCGCGGTTACCAGCGTCAGTGCACCATCACCCGCTCATCCAGACGCGGGGCCGCGCCGCGCCCGCCCGCCTGCGTCAGCCACGGGACAGCTGCGTGTCTGCTGGGCCGCGGCTCCCGCAGCCGCTTCTGGCCAGGAGCTCAATCAAGGCTCTAAATAGAAGCCTGACGAGCTGGGACTTCCTGCATCAAGTGATTTTGTTTAAAGTCGTTTTGCTGCCACCCGCCTTCTTAATCAAGTGGAAGCTGTGGGTATTTTGGGGGATGTGGACATGTGAATGTGAATAGACCAGAATCTTCAGTTCCCGAGGTCCCATGCAGACCCACAGGCCGTCGCCACGGCACTGCAGAGGGACGGAGCCAGCGCCAGCCCCGCAGGGGCCCGGACAGCGAGCCCAGAGGCCCGGCCCGCGCAGGAAAGGCGTTTCTCATGCGTGGGGTCGTCAGAGATCACAACTCTCTGACACACGGTCAGCGTCTTGCACTGGACACTTCATCTAAAATGATCGGGCTCGTTTTCTTACTTTAGGAAAGGCTGTTCTGACCAAAGTTGGAGTGTTCTGAGCAGACTGTCCTTCCGGTCACTGACGGGCGGTGTGTCCTGCCGGCCAGGCGAGTCCTCCCCGTCCTGCCCCAGCTCCGCAGCCGCGGACGCCTTCGCTGGAGGAGGAGCACCCCTCGCTCTCCGACCCCGCAGTGTGTAGGGTTTCTGGGGAAGACTGAATCACAGGATGCCTTACTTGACCACGTCACATTTTACATTATAGGACATGACATTTTTATGCAAACACAAGGCCCTTCTATAGCTGGAAGCAGTTCTACAGAACGTAAAAATGGTTACTAATTTTCTTGGTCTGCCTCAGTTTGCTGATACCGCTTCATGCAAGATGAGTGTTGGGTATTTACTAAATCTGAGTAGCGGTAGTTACAGACATCTAAATGGCACGAAAAGGACGAGAGGGAAATCTGTGGGAGAACCAGGCCTGGAGCGTGAAGACGGAGATGAGCAGGGCGGGCCCTCGGCCCGGCTCCGTCCGCGGGCTGTGTGGGACGCGCAGGCGCCGAGCTGGCCGGCCGGCGGGGCGGGGACGCGCCCCAGGCCCTGGGCTGCGGCTCAGCGAGCTGAGCACTGCGGCCCCGGCCGCGCCTTTCTGTGCGCGCGTCTCCACCACAGGCTTCAACGGACACGGCCTCGGCCGGGGCGTGGGTCCTCGCCCTCGAGGACGCCGCAGGGACCTGGCTGCTGCTCCCGACGGCCCCTCGCGAGCCAGAACGGCCCAGCGGCCAGCGCCCCGCAGCCCTTTGCTGTGGACCAGCCCACAAGCCTCACGCTCGGGGTCTCTCCCTCCTGACCCCCCGGCCCTCGTGGCCGCGCGGCCTTGGGCCTGGACGGCCGCCGCCATGGCTGCGGGTCTCCCCAGCAGACGCGGGCCCCAACCTCGGTGCCCAGCCGCGCCCCCGCTGACAGCTTGTCCTGGAGCTTGGCCGGCTCTCGGAAGGTGTCTTCACCTTCGGCTTCCTTTTCCCGCGTGCAGTAAACAGCTTTATTTTCCACGACTGTTCTTAACGTCCGCAGAAGCAGGAAACGCGCCCCCGCCGCACGGCAGGAAGCCCAGGCGGGCGGAGCCGCAGCTCCGCGGTGTTGGGTCACCGGCCGGAGGCAGAGACGGCGCGCTGCGGAGACCCGCACCCGCGCGCGCGCCCTCGGGGTTCGGCTTCTCTCAGGGGACCCCCGACCACGTCCGGGGACAGCCCGGTGGCCCTGCCACCCGCAGCAGAAACCACCCCACTCAGTGCCACGGCCCCGCCCACCCCCGCACGCGGCAGGACCCCGCACACGCCAGAGGGGGCTTCCACCTCTGGGCCTCCTTCCGCGCGCCCGGCCGCAGCCCCACAGCACAGGACACCACTGCCCAGCAGTGTCGCTGCCCTTTCTCCAGCAGGCGGCTCCGGGCTGACCAGCACAGCCCTGCCAGGGCCACCTTCCCGCCCTCCCCATGAGGCTGCAGACGGCCATGGCCATGTGTGTCCATGTGGACAGTTGCAGCAGGGGAACCGGCCTCCCCACCCTTGCTCTCCCTGCTCGGCAGCAGGGCTGGTCTCCTGCGGCTCCACTATGAGTGGGTTGTGGCCTGTGCGCCTCAGAGTCCTTTATATAACAGGGGACTTCCTGGGTCGTGGACTGGACCAATTAGGTGTGAGCTATGAGCTGATTGGTCCAATCAGCCACAAGATAGAAAAATGGTCCAATCAGACTTGTGGGTGGGGCACCCACCTACAAGGGTATAAGCCAGAGCCGGCAGGCGCGCAGGAGCTGAGGGAGAGAAGGTTCCAGCCTCTGAGGAGAAAGAAGGGGAGACTCTGCCCCTGGCCTCCGAAGGAGAAGAGGCATCCAGCAGCCGCCCTCCAAGGGGGGAGAAGCCAAACGGCTCTGAGAGACGAGACTGCAGAGATGGGGCCTTGGTCCCGTCTCTGACTTTGGCTGGAGGGAGCCCCAGGGCCCGGCCTGGCGTGAGCTGCTGTTGGTGGTGTCACCCCAAAACTCGCAGAGAGCCGCGACACTGGGCGTCTCTGACACCGCCTCTGGGACCAGCAGTGACCATCGCTGACGCTGCCTGGGTGAGGCGGCCGCCACGTGTGGCCACAGTGAGCTCCTGGTTCCACTGCTAGTCAGATAAGCCCCGACTCCTGCCCGCCTGCACCCCAGGAGAGTTCCAGCAGGGAGACCGCAGCGGGCAGGGGCAGGGGCCCGCCAGTGGGCGTCTTCTCAGCCACTGATTCGAAGACAAAAGTCAAAATCCTCTTATCTTGGAAAGAGGCCCCAGGAGCCCATGTTCTCACTAAGAGAAGAATTCCTGGTGCAGCTCAGGGGGGCGGGGAAGGGCCCGGGAGCGCGCGGCTGGCCCCAGAGGAGGCCCCCGGTGTGGCTGTGTCCACTCTCCGTCTGAGGCTGGACGAGCGGCCTCTGAGCTCCTCCCACAGGGGCTCCAGGGCTCCCTGCGCCTCTGGCCCCCCACCCCGCGGTGGTCTGGCGTGCGGCCCCCAGTGCTGACGGAAGGGGCTGCCCTGCCTGTGGGGGAGCAGCAGGCCTCCGGCCGGGGGGGCGGGCAGCTCTGGGGCGCTGTCTGGGGAGACCGGACAACGTTTCCATGCCAGCCTGGAAACAGCAGACACAGCAGGCGGGCGGGGAAACTGAGGCCCGCACACTAGGGCCGTGGAGGACTGCGGGGAGAACACAGCAACCGCGCCTGCGCGCACCCGGGTGTCGGCGCCCGACCTGTGTGGGGCCCCGCCCAGCACCGCTGCGGGAGCAGCCTGCGCCCCCCCAGCAGCTGCCCCGCCCCCTCGCCCCCCGGGGGAGGCCGGCTGCTGAGGAGGGGCCTCCAGCCCGCGAGCGGCACTGGACCGCGTGACCCCGCACCCACGGCTGCTGGAGGACTCGGCGGCCCCAGGCCTGCGCAGAAACGGGGGATGCGGCAGGTGCCCGGGGCCGGGCCGGCTGGGCTCCCACCTGGCCCGCCCCACCCCAGCAGGTGCAGGCGGGGGCCCGGGCGAGGGCGGCGCTCGGAGCCGCGCCTTGCTTCCTGTCATCCATTTAGTGGACGTCCACTCGCCGTGGGCTGGGCCGCCCTTCCTGGAAGCATCGGCCAGGCCGGAGAGCTCCGAGGAGGCGGCAGAAACGCTCTGCTGGGAAGAGGGCCAGAGCAGTGTTTTCTGGAAACAGCCGCCCTTGTTCCTATTTTTAAAGCAGAGACAGCTCTTTAGAGAGACCAGTGCAGAGGGTCTGAGTGAGTGGGGGGCCCCGGGGGCTCCCACAACCCCTTCCGCTTCAGGAAGGCAGAGCAGACCCTTGGCGAGGAGGGGGCCCCCACACCCGGGCCGAGAGAGCCCGGTGGGCTTCTCTGGGCCCCGCCAGTCGCGTCCCACCCCCGGGGACAGGTCGGGCTCTGTCCGGCGCTGAAGGGCCGTGGGGTCTCGCCACGGCGTCCCACTGGCGCTCGGTGCCCGCTCCGCGCGTCTGCCGGACCCGCGCGCAGCACGCGGGGAGCCTCGTGGAGCGGGGGAAGGCGAGACGCAGCTGCCGCCTCGTCGCGCGATGCAGGGGCGGGGCCCCGCCCAGCCGGGCCTGGGGCCGGCAGAGGCCTGGAGGGGGCGCGGCGTCCGGTGGGGGAGGGCGCGTCCAGGCCTTGGTCTCCTGGGCCCTGGCGTCCTCAAGTCTGGCTCCAGACGTGTCCTCTGGCGGCCGCGCAGCCCGCTTGCCGCAGCGCTGGGCAGACCCTCTGCCACCCGACCCAGGCGCCGCCGCCACAGGGGTTCTCGGTCTGGGAGGCGCCCGGCCCCCGAGGCCCAGCCACGGCTGGCCAGCGCGGCCAGCGCCAGTCTCAGTCGGGCCTACTTCTTGCTCCAAAGGGGACGGAAGAGCAGATGAAGTGAAAGGCTGCCATGTCAGACGTCTCGGGACCGTTCAACGGGGCCTTTCTGGGCAGATAATCAGCAGCGTCCAGCGCCTGGTGGCGGCGTGGGGTTCGCCTCCCAGGGCCCTCGCCCACCGCGGGTGTGAGCTGCGACCCAGGTTTTGGGGGTCAAAAAAGGGCGCTGAGCTGCACTGCCCCTCGTTGCCGTGCTGGAGCCTCGAGCGGCCCCTCGGCAGGCGTGCCATGGGGCGCCCCCCGCCCCCCGCGGCCCCGCCCTGGCCGCCGTGTCTGCTGTGTCTGGCCCAGCTGTGCCCCCCGGACGCGGTCCTGCGGCTCCCAGCCCCGGCCCGCCCCCAGCTCGCGGCGCCCGCTCACACGCCCTCTGAACCCACGAGTCTCGCGGAGGCTCCAGTTACAGGAGGCAAAGGAGGGCCTGGCCTGCTCTGCGCCGCCGGGACGCGCGGACGCGCAGACGGGGCGGGGCTCCCGGCTCGCCGCGCCCACGCCGATGCCCCCACAGGAGCCCTTCGCGCTGTTGGGGTCGTGCAGGGCACCGTCTTGCCGGCTTGAGTTTTCTTCCGAATCGCACGGCCCTCGGGAGACGGGGCCGCCTCCCCACGTGCTGCGGCCTCCCGGGCGCCTCCGGCTCTGCCTGCAGCGCACCCGAGACAGCGCGTTGTTTGTACAGCTGGCCGCTGAAAATGAAACACCCTGCAGCATTCAAACGGGAAAACGTGGCTCTGAAGAGCAAGGGGGGTCCGGGCCCGCCACGGCGTCCCCTCTGAGGCCTCAGCCCGCGTCCCGGCTCTACTCTGGCCAGGGCGGCCGCCGGCATCACACGCCCAGACGCTCTCACTGACCGGCCACAGCAAGCGCTTGGGGTTAAAGGGAACAGCAGGATAGTCAGTCTCACCGGGACTCGAAGCCCCCACCTTAGTCCCATCACGTGGCTGCCTTGGACCAGACTCCAACCTAAGAAGCAGCCTATTTGCCACGTTCCTGGGGCGTCCCGAGCCCCCCAGCCCCTGTCCACGCGCCTGCGCCCTGGAAACAGCTCGTCAGGTTCCGACTCTCCCGCCACTGTGGCCCCGGGGGCCCTTCTGAAAGAGGCGCCCCATCCTGGGACGGACGGGGGTCAGGGGGAGAGGGCTGCCCCGCCTCACGGCTCCACCTGCCGGCGCCCCTCGCGGCTCCCATGGCCGGCCCCTCCCCCACGGCCCTGCACAGCTCCCGCCCCAAAGGTGGGATGCGGCCGGCGCCCCGGGCCCGCTCTGGACCCAGACCAGACTGCCCTCCCGGGGAGAAGCGGGGCTGCGGCCCCCCGCTCCTGGCCTCTGCCCGGGTGGACGCCCCAGTCTCGTCTGGTGCCCTGGGGACGCGACGCCCTGAAGAAGCGCCTCGTCCCCCACCTCGCTGGTATCCGGCAGGGCCCGCTCTGGCCTCCTGGCGCCCACGGAGGCGCCCCCCCCCCCACCGCCCCCGCGCCCGCGGCGTCCCCTCGGCTCGGCTCCGCCGCCATCACCGCGCAGGCAGGCGTCTGGGCAAACCGTCTCTGCCTCTGGAGAAAGGAGTTTGGCTCCGGCTGTCCTTTGCTGCTCGCCTGGTGGGCCCGGCCACTCAGGCGCCCTCTGCCTGGGGCTCGGCCCTTGAGCCGGAGCGTCTCGCTGCCCGAGGGGGCCTGTGGGGGCGTTTGCCTGTCGGGGAACCTTTGCCACACGCGTCTCAGACGAAGCCCCAGGGGCGAGTGCCCTCAGGGCTGAAGCCACGGGGTGGAGACTCAAGTCCCGAGGCGCGGAGGGATGGGCGGCGCCTCAGCCTCAGCGCGCACTGGCGGGCACAGCTCCTCGCCGGCCCCATCTCCCGGCCCACGCCCGCGGCGCTCGGGGAGGCGGCGTCCCTGCTGTGCCGCCGGGGCAGGCAGGGCAGGAGCGTAGGGCACTCGCACCAGGTGTCCCCGCCAGCCCGGAGGCCGGAGCAGAGCCCGTGGACACCCAGCCGGCCTCCGTCCCGGCGTGGGCCTGACGCGCGAGCCACGTCCTGGCAGGGAGGGCCCGCAGGACACCGCGACGAGATGCGGCGGAAACCGCGGCGTCAGACAGAAGAAATTAAGAGCTCAGTGCAGAGACTGGGTAGCGATCTCCTCTGCTACCACTAAGACCTATTTTCTTTCTTTTTTAAAAAATGATTTATTTATTTATGCGTGCAACACTGGGGTGCAGGCCAGAGGTGTGGGGGTGAGAGGACTCCCCAGAGACAGAGTGGGAAACAGAACAGGCGGCTCCATGGAAACCCACTGCTGAGGGGAGCAGCGGGGAGACAGGAGGGGTCTGCTGCGCCCTGTGGGAAGCTCCCCGGCCGGGGATCGAACTCGCACTGCAGGGGCTACGACAGCTTCATAGGCTGAGACTCAACCCCTGCGCCCCAGGGGGGCCCATTAAGACCTGTTTTCAACGTCCACTTAATGTAATGGTGTAGACCAGCGGAACAGGGAGTCCAGAAGGGGCAGCAGACGGGCCGGCGTGAGGCCCACGGCAGGCAGTGTGGCTGAGGAAGAGGAGGGTGGACGGAGCACAGGTGGCCTCCGAAGGGCCACTTGCGTTTCGGAGCCTGGGCGAGCCCCGAGTCCTGGCGGGAGAAGCGGCCAGGCAGGGGCAGCAGAGGGACGAGCCCGGCTTCTCACAGCTCGTCTGAAGACACTGCAAATGGGATCAAGAGGAAAACCCTAGAAGCAGCCAAACAGAAATGCCTGCCGCCTTCCAAGGAGCAGTGGCCTGGCACGGGAGGCCATCTCGTCCTCACAATGGTGGCCAACGCGGTGTCCACTTGGGAGCGAAAAGATCTTTCCAGAATAAAAGCAAATCAAAGACATTTCCAGATGAAAACGACGAAACTCAAGAGTATCGCACCAAAAACACTTGATGGGCCCAAGCGAAGCAGGATGCGCCCAGGTGAGGTGAAGCATGGCAGGGGCCGG
>PVIJ01015494.1:0-36316 GCA_004024925.1 Scalopus aquaticus
GGGGGGAGGGGAGGATAAGGGCACAGGATGGAGGAGAGGAGAATACAGGGGACCGTGGAGATGGATCACGGGTGAATTGGTGGTGGGCTGCCCAAGGGGAATACAAAATGTAAAAGACATAAATAACAATAAAAAAAATGGAAAAAAAAAATAAACATACAGGTGCATAAAAAAAAAAAGATGTTTTGGTTTGGTTTGGGGTTTCTTTGGTTGTTTTGTTTTCCTGCAGAAAACATTGGAGGAGGTCTCCCCCTCATCTGCTGCTGGTCTTTGCCTTCTCACTAAAGTCTTGCAAATCATCTTATTTAAAAGTGGTGCTCTCTTGGGCCTCCCTGGGGGCCTCTGGGTTAAATCTCAGCAGTATCACCATCATGGACCTGAGTTCCATCCTGACCCGGGATTATGGCGCAGCAGACCTCTCCTGCCCCCCCCCTGCTGCTCCCCTTAGCAGTGTATTTCAGTGGATCCGCCTGTTCTGCTCCCCACTCTGTCTCTGGTGAATTCTCTCACCCTCCACGCCTCTGACCTGCACCCCAGTTCTTGTATGCAAAGATAGATAGATAAAAAATAGAGCCCTTCTCTCCCCTTTTCTGATTAACTTGTCTCTAAAACTTGTCTTGATGTGACATTCTTGAAGTTTTACTTAATTATTTTGTTTCTTGTTTTTGTCCACATGCTCGAATGCAAATTTTATGAAGTCAGGACACCTTTAGGGCTTCATTTCATTTCATTTCTTAGGATCAGAGTAGAGTCTGGCGCTTGGTAGAGATGGAAGAAGTGGTTGTTGAATCAGCACCTAAATATACACTAAATATACAGCACCTAAATATACAGGCGCACCTGTTATGATGGCACTAGACAGACGTGGTGGGTGGGCATGGGCTTTATAGCGCAGCTAAGTGTGAGGAGGAGGTCTTTGTGTTTATTTGTCTTCACTGTGGCTCTTGCAGGTTCTGCCTTGCCAGGGGGTTCCCCTTCCCCTTCCCCTCTCAGCAATACTTTCCATTTCCATTGGCAAGATCATGTCTCTCTGATGCTGGGCCAAGTCTCGTGTGGGCGGAGTTATTGTCCACCACAGAGGACATTCTCTGGATTGTCCCTTTGAAGTAGCCCTGAGACAGGCTCTCCTCTCTCTGGTCTCAGAATCCTGGCTTCTGTTCCTTAAATTCTGGCTCTCTCCTTTTGCCTGGATGTTAAGGCCAAAGTGGCTTGGACTGAAAGTGTGGGATGTGGGGTTGGATTCAGCTGTGCGGCTGGTCATTCCCCTCCTGTACCCCACTGAAGCCTCTCCATTATTTCCTGTTGCTCTGCGAACAAGATTCAAAGTTCTTGACATGGTGTCAGATCTTTGCTTGTCCTGCCCCCAAGCCCAAATCTCCAACTGTCCCTCTTGATACAAATCCCCTGACTTTCTAATTAATTTTCTTGTAGTTCTACAAATGCTCCCTTCGGCCACAGGGCATTTGCACACACCCTACCTACGTCTAGAACATGCTTCCTTTTTTCTGACCATTCAGTTCTGAAGCAGCACTTCACGGAAATCTTTCCTGATACTTCAATACCCCCAGCTAGATTTTTTTTATGCATACAAGCTGGGGTGCTGGCCAGGGCGAGGCAGGAGAGGTCTGCCGCACCATGTGTGAATCTCCCCAGTGGGGCATCGAACTCGCGTTGCTGCTGCTGAAAGCTCCACAGCACAGCGCTTTAACCCGTTGTGCCACTGGGGAGGCCCCAGCTAGATTTTTATAGACTTAGCTCTTTTTCTTCATGACATTTCTCTTCCTGTGATGTCAAACTTCCCTTAGTGTAGTTATATGACTATTTGTTCTTCCCAAGCTTCAAGCTATTGCCATCACCATTATCATCATTATTATTTCCACCTTTTGATCCTGGCAGAGGCTTAGCCTGACACCCACTGCCAGCCTCTGCTCTCTCAATGGCACCAACACTGTCCTAACCATTAGCACATCGACGTACGAATTTTTCACTGTGGTTTGAGGTGAGTCCTGGGATGTTCATGCCCAATCCCTGTAAGAGTTAGAGAGAAGTTTCTGTTTTGTTTTTCAGCTTTGTTTTTCTTCCCTCAGCGCAGCTGAGCTAATTTGTTTGAACATGGCCTCAACGGTACCCATCAATAATTAAGTGAAGTATCTCCTAGAGTTGAATCTTTGGTTTCTCTTTTTAATTCCTAGAGGGGGAAGGCATTTAATGAAACCGTCCAATAAAAGTCACTTACCCATCAAAGCTGAATTTCAAAGGGACTTTGAATGAGCATCTACAAGATTGCCAAGACGAATGATGAAATTTGGGAGGTGTGATTGGATTTGTCTGCCCCTGACCGTACACAATGCATTTAACTTCTTACAGAACAAAATATTTATTCCAATATTTGATAAAGTAAATGCAGCTTTTCTTGTAGGATGTGAGTCACTGTCAGAGTGTGAATATTTTCTCAGGAAGGCTTTCTATGACTTTACTAAAAAATTCATTTCTTTAGTCTAGATAAGCTAGTTACACCACAGTAACAAATACTCCCCAGCCCAAATGTCAGTGACTTAAGACAACACAAGTTTATGTGTGACTCAGGCCACAAGCTAAAGCCCGTGAGGCAGCCTTCCTCCAGCTGGAGCATGGGGTCTCCAAGGCTGTGGAGTCAGAGAAAGACAGAGAAGGTGGGAGGGGCAAGCTGGCTCTGTACAGCCTGCACGTGGGGGTTAGGCACATCACGACTACCTCTGCCACAACTCAACTCCAAAGGCCTTGGACAGGACCGCGGGGGGCTGAGATGGAAGCAGAGAGACTGACTGGAAGCTGCTGCAGTCAATATGACAGACCGGATGGTAGTAGAAGGTTTGATCTGCAATCAGTACCCCGGATTGTCCTAGGTTGATTGGTAGCCCTTACCAGCGACTCCGCCCTTCCTTATGCCTGTGATTATACCAACTGCCCTTCTCTTTCAGTCTCATTCCAACCTCTTCTCCCACCCACTCCCAACGCGTGACTTGGGGGATGGATTATTTCTCACTGAGAGTTACCCTTGGCCATTTCCAGAACAGGTGTACTTTGAATCTGCAGGAGGACTGCGATTACGCGTCTCTAGCTAATGTCGTAGACACACTTGGTGATGAGTCTCCATTACACGTGTGCACAAGCGGATATGTTACATCGGACACGTGAGCCGGCTCTAGTTTGCAGGACCAAGTGTTTCCATATTGTGTCTGGAGTCAAGCTGTCATCATCTTTATTATAGCACGAAATGATCTGACAGTAAATCAGTCCTCCCATATGTTTCTGGCAATAAAACTTTCTTGGAGTCATACAATATTTCAGTTTCAAGCATGAAGAACTCCTGCTGTGGCCTGCTGGGCACTGAGAATGAGAGATATTTCTTGTTTATCTGTATGTATTTTGCTCCCAAAGCAGAAAGCTTTGCCTTGTAGCTGCACAGCTCGTTGAATGTCCAGCTTTTGTTTGTGCTGAGAGGCAGATCAATAGTTACAACAAGTGATTAAATGCAGCATGGAGATGCCAGTTACGGGTCGATTCATTGAGAAGGGGACACTGGGGACTTTAGAACAATGCAAAGAAAACATGAGTGTGAGAATAAAGGGCCAGGGATTCTAGTTCTTGCTTTCTCCTAAGGGATTCTATGACTTATTCTTTATGCTCCTCCATTTTCCTTTCTGTATTAGATGGAGACTAATCCAGCAAATTCTAAAACCCTTTCATCACTAAAATTCTGTTATAGTGCATTATTTACAAAATTTATCGAAAGATGAATCTGTTCTAAATGCACCTTAAAACAAAGAGATGGGGGCCTCCCTGGTGGCGCAGCGGTTGAGTGCTGCGCTGTGGAGCTGTCGGCCGCGGCGACGCGAGTTCGACTCCCAGCCGGGGAGAATCCCACATGGCGCGGCAGACCTCTCCTGCCTCGCCCGCTGCTCCCCTCAGCAGTGTATTTCTGATCTGCCTGTTCTGCTCCCCACTCTGTCTCTAGTGAACCCTCTCGCTGCCCCACGCCTCTGGCCTGCACCCCAGCTTGTATGCATAAAAAAAAATAAAAAAAAACACATAAACACAATTTAAAAATAACAGATGGAATTACTTTTGATGAAATATTATGCAGCCACTAAAAGAGGAGTCTGCTAGAAAATCTGATGACATGGAAGATCCTATTCACAAACATTACAAACAATAACAAAAAAAGAAAGCTAAAAGAATAATGCCTGGGGGTAAACTTTAAAAGATCAGGGTCAAATTAAAAAAAAAAAAAAAGAACAACCAACTTTTCTAAGGGACATAAAATCAAAGAGGAATAAAAGGGAGGCATGATTATCGAAGTCTTGCAAATTAAATGGAGAAAATACTTATCTGGAAGAGGTAAGCCATCAGCTCCTGCTCATTGTGTGTGTGTGTGTGTGTGTGTGTGTGTGTGTGTGTGTGTGTGTGTGTGTGCGTGCACGCGCGTGCATGCACGTGCACGCATGCTCACACACACATGCACAATTGCACAAGGAAGCCTTGAAAGGAGAAATAACTTGTTTGGTTTCTAAAACAGTGGCTAACATTTACTTAGTATTGGCTCTGAGCCAGGGACTGTGCAAACGCTTTGCAAGCCTGATCTTCTTTAATCCTTTGATGAAAGTGAGAATCCTGTGCGGTAGGTCAGCATATTCCTAACTCCCAGAGGAAGAAACTACAGATCAGCTCGCACAGCTAATGTGACCGAGCTGGGCTATCATTCCAGGGTCTCTGATTCCAGAACCCAAATGTGAACCTATGAGATATCTTTGGTTCATTAAATCAGTGTCAGAACCGAGTCTCTAACCAGCTGACTTGTCTTTCAAATTTGTGTCTTCTCTGCCATAACTCCACTAAGAAGGTTTATTTAGTGATCTTACACATTCAGAGATTTTCAACACAATATTTGATCATTTTCCAGCCGCCTCTTAGTACTGCACAAAGCTGTGTTTGGAAAAAAAAGATTTTCTCTCTATAATTTCCGTCCCAAATAGTGAGCCAGGTAGAGCAGACAGAGGGAGAAGAGGGGGTGGGTTATGAATGCATTAAGCCCAGCTCTGTGTGGGGATGAATTTCTGAAAAGAAAAGTGGAATGGCGCTTGGTAAAGCAGGAATCATTACAGCAGACACGTGGCTTTTCCAGATAAACAACTAGCTCTGATTTCTCTCCGAGGAGCAATTCAATAGTGCAGTTTTACATTTGGTGGCATAAAGTCGGGAAACCAAATGCTAGATTTTTGTTGGGGCATTGTGAATTCAGCCCCTTTATTCTCTTCTCTCTCCAGTGAGTCGTGGTCCTGAAAACAGAGCAAAGATGATGGAAATTATAACCAAGAGCTTAGTAAATATGCAGGTCATTTTCCTTTGCAAAGATGGCATTGCAAATGTGCCAACTCATTTTTTTTTTCTTCCCAAGGCTGTGAAAGCAGAATTATCTGTTAGGAAATGTGTGGAAGTGCCAAAACCCCACTGAGCAGGCCCCAACATCTGGAATTCAAACTGTTGCAAGTGTGGGGACTAAGAAAGCTATTCTCCTGCTGTTCCTGGCAGATAAGTGATGCTCATTAAGGCTAGAGTGATGTCCAGGGACTCAATTTGACTGTTAGAACACCCATCATCTTGCAGAAGTCTTGCC
Organism: Scalopus aquaticus; assembly: GCA_004024925.1. Classification (NCBI taxonomy): domain Eukaryota; kingdom Metazoa; phylum Chordata; class Mammalia; order Eulipotyphla; family Talpidae; genus Scalopus; species Scalopus aquaticus. The sequence continues at coordinate 5,657 of PVIJ01015494.1, forward strand.
TGATATTACTGAAGTCTCATAAAAGAACACCAGCGCTGTCTAAAATAGCAGGGGTGATTCCCTTTGTATACACTTTCTCACTCATAGGTACTTTTATTTAAACACACAGCCATTTGATAGGCAATAAATGTTTCCTTACCCCAAACCCAAACAAACAAAAATGTTTCATTCACTCGACAATGGAGATTCATGATAATGGGACTGTTTTCTTTTAATATCTTTAAGTTTCTTTTGAAGCATCAAAGAAAGATTAAATTCTGTTAAGTAAATGTAATTTTGTATTTTGCACTTGTAGTTGAATGATTTCAGAAGTCTGTCGCTTTAAACTTCACATACTAAAGGTCAATTTTAAGGAAACCTGCAGTCACAACAGGACAAGAAAAAGAAGTCCAGTTTATAGATATGAGAAGGTAGAAGACAAAATTATAATTATTTTCAGATCCTTTGTTTCTCTTGCTAAAAATGCAACTGAAAAAGGTTGAACTTGTTATGAGTTCCCCAAGATTGCCAATAAAATAAAATTTCAAAGGATCAATAGCTTTTCCATGTGTCAAATATTGTCTGCTAGAAAATCTGGTGCAATGGAAGAGACTATTCACAAAAATTATAAACAGCAACAAAAAATCAATTTCTGGGAGCAAACTTTAAAAAGTATAGGGTCAGGGGAAGAAAAGTAAAACTTTTCTGAGGGACATAAAATAAAAGGAATAAAAGGGAGGCATGGTTATCGAAGTCTTGCAAATTAAATGGAGAAAATACTAATCTGGAAAAGGTAATAAGCCATCAGCTCCTGCTCATTAAAAGCTGAGTTCCAATTTGCTTACTTGATCAGGGCAATTCACGTAGCAGAGTCCTAGGTAATGAGACGAGGCACGAGCAGGTGTGTTAATAGGTGTGATGTCAGAAAGGAGCAGGGGGAGGGACTATAGGAAGGGCTACTACTCACGGGTATGTTAGTCTTTATTGGACAGCTCTCTTACCAAGATTAAGCCTTTCTGTGGTAAACAATTTTTCCATGGAAACACAAGAAGAAATGAGAAGCTGCAACTCTGGACTGTAAGATAACACTTTTAAGTCATATTTTTATGTTCACAGAGAGGAGAGAAATGTCACCATCGCATTCAGCAGCTGCATTTGTTGTCGCGGATGTGGCTGTCGAATGAGTCAGTCTTGCAACTGTATCAGCTCGTTATGTCTTCCTCCTAATTGCACTGTTGGATGAAGGCTCCATGAGGAATGGTGTGAGCCTGCCATCAACTCACACAGCAGCCTGCGGAGAGGAAGCGGCAGACAGCAGTCTCACTGTTTATCTTGACTTTGAACAAGAGCAGTTATATTTTTAAACCCAGCGTGAGAAAATGGCAATGCTAGCTGTGACTCAAACAATAGGCACCTACAGCTGTTAGAATTTCTGTTAGTCTAAGAAAGACAAAAGGTAGTTTCTTTGTTTTTAATCATTCTTGACATTTTATTTCACAAGTTCTGACTGTTGTGGGTAGTCTGCTGAGGTTTGGGTGCGTAACTCTCCTCCACAGTTCAAACGAGGGGTCCAGGTCCTTTCTGTAAAAAGCCAGAGAGTAAATATTTTAGGGTTGGCCAGCCAAGTGGTCACCACAGCACCTCAAACCTGCTCTGGATTCCTAAAAGCAGCCACAGGTGCTAAGTAAACAAATGAGCATGGGGCCTCCCTGGTGGCACAGGAGTTAAGTCTCAGCGCTGTCAAGGTATCCCAGCCACTGCAGCCTGAGTTCGATCCCCAGCCAGGGAGCTTCCCACCTGGCTGGTGTCCTTCCAGGTCTTTTCCACTCCAAGGGGCACCACGTGGCTTCAGGGAAGACGCCTCTTTCTAGCGCTCTCGTGATTTGCATCTAAGTCATCTCTGTGTTTGGTCTGTGTATGTGACTGTCCCCACACAGCCACGGCCCCTTGAAAGACACCCAGTCTGAGGCGTGTCTGAGATGGGCTTTTCTGAGGTACCCAGTTCTCCTGAGACCCGCCTCTGTCATGCTCAGACTGTTGTGCGCGACAGGTATAATGACTGTGTCCAACTTTTCCTACCCGAAGGCATTCTCCACTTATTTCTGTTTCCAAATCTTATTTTTCTCCAGCCGTTATTACAAGGTGTTTCAACAGGCATCTGGAACAAAAGAAGTTGATTTGTAGATATAGATGGGAGAAGACAGATGGACTATCGGTGAGGGTAAATATAGGGTCTGTTCTGTAAAAGGCAGAATGCAGGCACCTGGGGCTAGGGGAAAGAAAAAGGGGAAAGGCAACTATTTTAAATCGGGGCTGGAAATATTTCACAGATATTGAATTTTGCTGCTATCAAAATTTCATTAAAGCAGTAAGGGGGGAGAAACATGGAGCTCAAGAATTAGGAAACTTTTTCAGCAAAGGACCTGCTGGTATATATTGCAGAGTTGGCAGACACTCACTCTCTCCCTACTACTCTGTTCAGCATTTGAAGCAGGAAAGCAGGCACAGACAACACAACCAGGAAGGAGCCAGGTGGTGGTGTTCCAATAAAACTTTATTTAAAAGAACAGGTGCCAGGCCAGATTGTATCCTTACTTCACTGATGCCTGATCCGTTTGATTTCCTATAAAACAGAGGAAGCGTTGTTTTATCCTACAACCTGAAAAAATACATGCCTTCTGTAAATGCCTAACGTTAAATTTGATTAGGAGCCTGTGCCATTTTTGTGTCTTTAAAGATCACCTTTTAGAGAAACCCAGTTTGTTATTTTGAAATTTCCAAAATTTTCCCCACATCCTGGCATGCAGTATTTCCAAGAAACTGCTATTCTCTTTAAGAAGAATTATTTAATGAAGACATCAATAGTGAAATAGCTAGAAAATTCTCACCTGGAAATATGCATTTCTAGCAGTAACATTAAGAAACTTAACTGAGGTATCAGCTTTTAGGGACATTAAAACCTTTATTGCAGCAGTGATACTATTTATTTAGCACGTGGGTGACTGACTCTGCTAAACCTTTGTACCTTAAAAGAGATGGATATTATGAAATTGAATCTCTAAGATTTTAAGTGACATATATGCTATCCAGATATATCTGAACTTAAAACACCTGTTCTTAAAGATTTTGGTGATAATAGGTGTCTCTGAATGAACAATCAACAACTCCTCACCTCACCTTAAAAACAGGTAAGAGCTGATGTCATTGATCTTTACCATCCCTTCAGATATCCTGGATGGAAATAAAATTTAGTCACTCAAAAAATATGTCTTGAAAACATGCCAGACATTAGCAAATCTGGTGACATATTTTTTCCATTGAGTTTGCTTTCTAGAAATAAGAGACTGTTATTTCCTATAGAACACAGAATGAACTTTTCTACTCTGAATAAAAGAATGTTGGCTGTAAGGACAGAGATATTGTTATTAAAAGGAATTGGGGGTCACAAGGTTTATATAGAACACTTAACTCATATATAGTAATGTAAATAGTAATGTAGCTAATGAAAATCAATCACCTAACATTTGGGTAGGTTATATCACATAAAAGAAAAAACTATGAAAAGACAGAAAATATTAAATTTAAAAGTTAGAGTTAGAAATAAAATCCCAGTTCATGACAAAAATGAACTTGACCGGATGAGTAAGTGTCCAATCAAGTGTTAGTGCTAAGGCTATTTCTGGGCAGTTTTCTTTTTTTTTTTTTCTTCTATGCCTATTTCTTATATGATTTAGGGGTACAGGCTCACACCACTTCAGATGTATGTTACCACCTAACCCTCACCATCCAACACCCATAATCCTTTACCCTAGAACACTGGGCCCCCTCCCTCTTTTCCCCTATCCACTCCCCACTCTCCTAACCTCAATTCACTGTGCAGGAGCTTATGGTCACAAGCAACAGAAAACAGATATGGCAAATGTAAACCAACGAGAATGTATTAAAAAACAATGCAGGGTCACAGAGTTGGAGGACTCAGGGACTAAAGGGAAACTGATACACCAGACTTGGGAATAATCCAGAACCAAGAGTGCTGGAAGGTCACAACCATCTTACATCTGGAAAAACTTGGCTAAAGATGCCAGCCACATTTTCTTCTCTCTTTTTGTCAGTGGCTAAAATTAAAACCCCGGGAGAGAAAGCCCAGTGGGGGGAGGTTTATTTACAGAGAAGTCCCTATCCCAAGAAAATAAAGAATTTCTTTCCATACTAGTTTCCCTTAGAAGAGGAAACCTTATTCTACTACCAAGACTTTATACAAATGCGGAGAGGGGTCCCATGAGGAAACAGGAATAGAATGAGCAGACCAAAAAATGGCTCCTACTAAAAATATTACCTAAAAAGGATTAATTTATAAATGAGTTCATGCCCAATTCCTGGATTTATGCAGATAAATGCTAGCATTTATTGTCAAATGGTAACTAGTTTATTCCATTTGGTCAATTCTGATCTCAGATAATTAGCTTTCATGTTTCCAAAGTATTCCTAAAATGCAAATTGGATTCCTAATTTCCCCATCCCAAATAGTTGTGAGATATAATTATGTACTATTAAGCACCTGCTAAATTAAAATGAGGTAGGTGGGGGAAATAAGGTGTTGAGGATTGCTGCCGTGGGATGTGAAATCGATTTTCATTATACAGAGATCTCAGCCAGAGGTGGCTGTCTAGGTCTCTATGCCAGAGAACGCAGCAAATGGAAAAATGTGATGTAGTATCAGGCACTTATATTCTACCCACTGCAAATGACTCTTTAATTGATCTTGGGAAGGTCAGTGAGTTGAGTGGCACAGAGGTGAGTGATATTTGATGATTAACCAAGCACTTCCTGTGTTGCTCCTTCGTCCGCCCTTTTGACATTTTGTGAGTGCTGTGATCAGGGGATTGGGTAAACTTGGGGTGTTACAGGATGAACAAATCATGGCTTGTAAAACTAGAGAAGAGTTCAATATAGCTGGGGAAACAGAGAGTAAGCTGCTGTTGGAATGGAAGCGTAGTAGCCTAAATATGTAGCAGATGTTATGAAAACATAGAGTAGCCGCATCACCCAACTTGGGATTCCAACACAGCCTCCTAGAAGATGAAGCATCACCTTCACTCACCAAATAGAGAGCACAGTGGTTTCCAACTATGACACTGATTGGTAGCCCAAGCTTCAACTAGGAATTCGTCATGCCTGCAAAGTCTGAAGTCTCACTCTAGACCTACTGAACCCGAAAACCTGGGAATGGGGCCCAGAAGTCCTCCAGGTGAAACTGATGCACTTACCTCAAGAGCCCCAGGTCCATCAAAATGGGTAAGAACAGACTTGTGCATTGATAAAACAGATTGAGGTGCAGGGATGAAGAGAAACCCTGTGAGTTACAGTGACCTCACTGCTGAGAAAATTCCGAGCAAAATATTTATAGGAGGCATGAAGGAGAGGAGTAGCTTGTAATTATCACCCCCAGCCAATAAATCAGGCTTCTTCTATCCTGCAGGATCTTTGAGACCCAAAGGTGAAGGAGAAAATCAGTATCATTTTGACAATGTGAACTTTGTGTGTGTGTGCTGGGGGCACCCTAATCCAACTTCTGTGCTGTGAGGTCTTCATTTGCCAAATGTCATGATTTGGGTCAAGTTTGCTAATCAGTCCTGTCTTTTCTTCATTGAGGGAAGTTCTGGAGATAAATGAGATTAAAATGTGGATGTTTGTGGATTCCTTAGAAATAAATAGATGCAAATTACACAGGTTGCAAATAATATGCTGTGATTGAATCAATCAAGTGTTGTTATTTGACTGAAATCAGAATTCAGGGGCTTCCAACTGTGTATTTCCTTCAGTTTTTCCACTCCAAAAACATTTTGCGGTCCATATACTTTGGCAAACATGATGCTTTCCATCTGCATCAGGTCACCTGATGCTTTGATCAGTAATCAGCCAGAGTGAAGATGATGTGAGTTACTTATTCCAGGGCAATGAAGCATGCTTAGAATTTATTGCCTTATGTCCTAGCAAATGTGAAATATAGGCAAGCTCTTTCTGTAACACCTTGAAATCATTTCAGAGGTAATAGATTAGTCAGCTTCACTTAGCAAGCAAGCAGTGTTGCTCATTTGTCATTTGTAGGTGGACTTTTTCTTTCCTTTTCCTCATTGTCCCAAGAATGGTGATGATTGAGAGACAGGCTTCTAGATTCATTTTCACTCTCACAGATGTACCTGGCCCACAACTGAAATCCAGAGCCTCTGCAAAGCAATCGGGTTTTGTTTGCCACAGATGGTGCTTTGGCCATACTGGCAACAAGTTGGCTGTCCTATCTGTGCACCGAATCAACATTCCAATCTGGTCTTCTGGCAAAGTTGACTTGAACCTTTAGCAGAAATTCAGATAAGAAAATGCAAGAAGATTTGAATTTAGATTAGAGCCAATGAACGGTTATTTCTAGACTTACATTTTTCTTTTGAATGTTCACCAAGAAGGGAACATTGAAAGAAAATAGATAATGTCCTGCTCGATCTCTCTTAGTGGAGTCAATTTTGCTAAAAATAAACAAAACAAGACACTGACGGATGGATCTGGATGGATCTTCCTAAAAACCTCGTTGGCTCTGGATAAATAGCATGGATATCCTTGCATTAGCACTTAATGTGAGAATTGTCTGGCTTGCTTCTGAATTCCAAAAGTTGTAATTAGAAAACAGTGTTAAATATTTAGCAGTATCCTGGCAGTTCTGAAAGACAAAAGTCTGACTCAGACTGTCTGTAGGAGGAAATAATTGATTGGTGGATGTAACAGAAAAGTCAAATGAAATTCAGGCATGGCTGAATCCAGGTGTTCAGACTTTGTCATTGGAGATTTACTTGTATCTTTTCGCTGTCTTCTATTTTGACTATGAGTTGGTTTTAGATTCCTTGTAGCAAAATAACTGCCACTAGGTTGATATACATCTTATCTGAATAATAATCCTATAATAAAAATGATTTCTTTCTTTTTTTTTTAAAAAGATTTATTTTTTATGTATACATACAAGCTGGGGCACAGGCCAGAGGCGTGGGGCGGCGAGAGGGTTCACCAGAGCCAGAGCGGGGAGCAGAACAGACAGATCAGAAATACACTGCTGAGGAGAGCAGCGGGCGAGACAGGAGAGGTCTGCCGCGCCATGTGGGAATCTCCCCGGCCGGGCGTCGAACTCGCATCGCCGCTGCCGACAGCTCCACAGCACAGTGCTTAACCGCTGCGCCACCAGGGAGGCCCAAAAAAAAAAAAAAAAATGATTTCTTTCTTACAAAGATTTCATCAAAATCTTAAGGTGGTATATTGATTTGGCTTGTATGCACTTCTGAGCCAAATGTGGTTCCAGGTACAAAAAATTGTTGTCATTGTCATACTTTCATCATAGGGTTACCTCTAGAACAGACTATATCAACTAGGATAAATTAAGGAGGATTTCTTTCTAAAAGACAAAAGATGGGTAAGAAAGAACAGAGAATGAATTATGGACAGTAAATATCAATGAAGCAACTAACAAAATGTCCATTGAGATGGGATAGGCATGGGAAGAACAATGACATCAAAACCCATTCACCAACCCAGACTTTTTTTTTTCTGGGTCTCTACTACAGTAACTAAACTATGCCCACTCTCTCCAGCTTTGGAAAAGGGTATTATCAAACCACTTTGCCTTCCATTACCATCTCTATTGAATGCAACCCTTTAGAAGGACTTCACACAATTCAACTTTGTATGTCCCTTACATTGAAAATCATTACAGAGTCCTTGCATTTTATTCTTGAAGACAAAATTGAAAAATACCAGTCACCTCGATATTCTGAAGGAACCAAGTAGTTTTGGATTCACATAAGGCATTTTGAAACTGGAGAGGATTGTTTAAAGAGAGCTTGAATATGAGAGTGCTTACATTTTTAAACACCAAATTGAAAAGAGGAGAGATGCTTGTATTAAATTTTAATGTTAGGGAAATGGGCTCCTGTCAGGAGGTTTAAGGCTTGTAATGTGAGTGCCTCAGACTTTAAATTCTTCCTAAATGCCATAGGAACCATTCTACATTAGTCACATATAAACTGAAGAGGGAGATAGTTTAAGTTTCAGGAGGGAAACTAAAGCTGGAAGTCATGCCTGCCCCACCCCCACATGGATTCCGTATTATACTTGTGAAGCTCAGAAACCAAAGGGTTTACTCTAAAGTTGAATTGTGTCTCTGCCACAGAGCTAGGATTTTAATTCTCTCTCGAAAGATGAATACAAAAGTAGGAGAGGTCTGAGAAAGATGAAAAGACCAATTGAGAATCAAAGAAGGTGACCCTAAAATTTAATATCATGGCTCATCTTCTAATTAAATAAGGATCTAGATATATGCCTATTGTCAATGAGGACATTTCAAAGACAGATGCTTCCCCTTCAAAGCAGGGTAGATTTTAAGTTACACAGTCCCTCTGTTCTGCAGTTTCTTTGGTGGCCTTGAAGGGGATTCTTTATAAAAATGGTCCCTCCGTATTCTTTGAGCATTTTGCTTATACCCCACCATAGAAATTCATTCACTTATTCATTTATTCACTCAGTTACTTGCGTAAGGAATATTTATTGAATATCAGCTATATTCTAGGCATCAAGACTAGTGACTTTCATGCTTCTAAAGATATTTTAAGAAAACAAAAAGACAACCCAAACAGTAGAAATGGAAGAAAGTCATACACCTCATAATGGACTTGCATTTAGAATATATAAATAACTCTTAAGATTCAATCATAAAAATAAGACAACCCAATTAAAAATAAGTAAAGGATTTAATTTACACATTTCTCCCCAGAAGACACACAAATGGCCAATAAGTATACAAAAAAGATGCTTACCATCGTTAGCCATCAGAGAAATGCAAATTAAAATGATAATGAGATAGCACTTTGTACTCACTAGGAATGATGAGAAGAGAGACAGTGAGTATTGGCAAGGATATGTGGAAACTGAACCCCTAATACATTTCTTATACATTTCCCTACCACTTTGAGAAAGTCTGGAAATTCCTTAGAAGGTTAAACATAATGATAACGTATAACCCAACTATTCTATGTAAAGAAAAATGAGAAGAAATAGCCACAGAAAAATTTGTGGACATAAATGTTCAAAACAGAATTAATCATACACAGCTAAAGAGTGGGACCAACTCAAATATCCATGAATAGGATAAATGGGTCAATTAATACATAACCCTACAACAGAATATTCTCCAGCCATAAAAAGGAATGAAGTACTGACACATGCTACGGTGGGAGTTAACTTAAATACAGTATGCTAAGTGAAAGAAAGAAGCCAAAGAATATTGGGATGATTCCTTTCTTATGAAATGCCCCAAAGAGGGAAATCTGTAGCGTTAGAGATCAGATTATTAGTTTCCTGGGGGCTGAGGAGATGGAGGGAAAATGGACAGCGACTGTTGATGGGTATGAATTTTCTTTTTACAGTCATGAAAATGTTTAATGGTAAAACCCATTGAATAGTTGAAAGGGCTAGATTTTATGGTACGAGGATTTTATCTGAACAAAGCTACTACATTAACAAAATCTGTAGCAGTTATGACAAAATGTTAATGTTTGTCATATCTGGGTTTATAATGTGACACTGGTTCTTGAATATATTTTTTCTGAAAGTTTGTACTATCTCAAATAAAATTGTAAAAGAAACTTGGCAGAGATTAGATTGAGTAGGTCTTGTAAGATAGCATTTATTGGGATTGGGCTTTATTCCAAGTGGCAAAGGAAAATATAGACAGCGGATTGGCCAAAGAATGATATAGCTTGATTTTCATTTTAAGAAGTTCCCCCTTGTTGCTCTGTCAGCATCAGAAATAATCATCCTGGGAGAGAGGTTGGGGTAGAGAGAATAGACGTCAGGTACCCAGTTAAGACGCTGCTCTTGTCCAGATGCGAGAGGGTGCTGACTTGTTCCAAGATGGCGGTTGTGTGGTGGAGAAGGAGGGAGAGCTGTGATCCTATGATAGATAATGACCTGTTTGTAGGGCTGAGCTCCAAGGCAGAGTACAGTCATCTCTGGTCAGCAGAGCCTGTGAGACCCAGAAGTCCTCCTTCAGGAATTCCTTATCATTCAGAAATGGCACACTGTGAAAATGATTCAGTAGTGTTTGATGCTAAGTACAAGGGGCTCAGACAGAATTAAAAAAGCTGATTCTCAAATCTTTTGAGAGACTTACTCCATTCTCTAGCTTGATATGAAACTATTTCTTCATGCTCTTCCACTTCCCAAATGGGCTACTACTCACTTACCTGTCCTTGGGCAGGATCTCCAGCCACACCTGCCATTTTGTCCTCACCTGAACTCATGAGTCAGGTCAAGGTGTTGCTGGGCATTCCTAAAATCTTGAATTCAGAGGATAAGCTCATAAATTGAATTGAATTTTGTCTTTCCTCTAGTAATTTTTGCGGGAAGGGAAGCGCAAGCACAGACCCTCTGTGGGGTAAGGGGTGTTCTTCATTTCACATGGGGTGTTTTTTCAATTTCCCCAGGTGCCACCAAGTCACAGCAGGTTTTTGTGGACCCAGCTTGGGGGGCGGGTGTGGACTCCTCCTCCCATTGCCTAAGGAGCTGCTGTGATTGAGGGGGGAGGGTTCCATCCCTCCTGTCTGTTAATATGAGGGACATATGAGTTGCCCTATTCATTTTAGAGCCAAGTACATACCTTGGAAAGTGGCAGAGGCGGAAGAGGCAACTGATGACTATAAAACAGAGCTAAGCAGTTAACAGGAATGGTTAGTTCTGGATCAGGTTGTGTTCGTTTCCTATAACACCTGTAGCACATTTAAACTTGGTAGCTTGAAGCAACACAAATTTGCTGCCTTACAATCCCGGATGTCCGATGTCCAAAGTGGTTCTCATGAGGCAAAAATCAAGGGATTGGCAAGCTTGCATCCTTTCTGGAAGCTCTAGGGAAGAATTCCTTTCCTTGTCTTTTCAGATTCAACAGGCCGCCTGCTTTCCTGGGCTGCTGGCCTCTTTGGATTTTCGAAGTTACAGATGTCGAGTCAAGTCTTCTGCACCTCACATCCCCCTGACATTGCTCCTCTGTTCGCTGCGGTTCCCTTGTGGTCCTTTGGGCGCCATGGATGATTCAGGATCCTCTCCCCCCTCAAGGTAATGATTAGTAACCTTAATTGCCTCTGCAACATTAATTCTCCATTGCCACATAACGTAGCCCAGTCACAGGTTCTGGCCATCGGGAAAGGGGCATCTTCAGGGAGTCAGTAATCTGACCACCTCGGGGTCACAGATGGACTCTGGGGCCAAAACATTTTAGTTCAAATCCAGTTTCCTCTGCTACTCAGTTGTATGAATTTCAGCTCAATGGTTTCTCATCTGTCAAATGGAGATGATTATACCTACCTCATAGATGATAGTGAAGACTCAATGAAAATCACATGTATGTACATATACATACATTTGTCTACGAATATGCAAATCACATAAATATCTCTCTGTGTGTATACACACATACACTGACTTATGTAGTCATGGTATCCATTTTCCTAGATGGTTATACACCAAAAGGAATACACTGCCCATGGTTAGTTATCTTTATTTGTTGTGGCTCAATCATATATAGTCTTTACAGGAAAGAATTAATCATAGTCACAGCTACTTTACAAATACCATTATATTCCTTTTCCAAACGTGCTCTACCACGAATTCATTCTTCACTCAGAAGACCAATTAAGCGCAGAAGCAATCCACACCCTGCTGTAAAACCTGCTTATCTTTTCCATCTTTGTGCCAGCCCCACTTTTGTGCATTTTCTCCCATGCTGTGGCTGAGCTCTTAAGCAGTTAAACACATTGTCACTGACTACTGCTCATGGTCAAAGCTCAGCAGCCAGCAGGAAAGGTTGCACTGCACCCTGGCACGACCCAAGTCATTAGGCAGGTCCCTTGAGCCACCTGCACATGCAGGAGACCAGGAAATGAAAGAGAAAGTGATGTGTCTGTGCAGCATGCCCTCGTCCAACCTCTGACTAGGAAGGGAATTCACTTGCAAAAATGTTCATCCTATTCCCACACACCTCACCTTCTCCCCACCCGAGCACACTTACTAGGGACAAGCAGAGCGAGAAGGAATTCACGTGGGGTACAGGGAATCTGATATGGACCAGATGCAAGAATCTGTGTGACAAATGTGAAAAAGAAAATGAGCTGAGCGGTCAGAGCAGACTCAGTGGGAGGTGAGGCTGGTGTAGACTCTTAGAAGGGTGGTGGGTTTGGCATGGGATAGTTAGGATTTCATATTAAATTTAGTGGAAAGAGACTCTCAAAGGAATGGGTTAGCTTACATATTGCACTTTTATTAAATGCTACTCTGGTTTTGAATAAAAGCATAGCAGAACACCTGGCACATAGTAGGTACTCAACAGAGCGTGGGAAAAAATGACTGGGTGAAGGGAAGCAACATTGTCGACCATCACAGCTCTTCCTCCTCACATCAGACTTTTGAACTTCATTCCAACACTTTCCTAAGTAAATGATTAAATCCAAGTGTATTCAAAATTTGAGTAGGTATAAATACTATTGAATGATGGTGTTAGGAAAAAAATGAATGCTTGAGTTTATATTTTCAAGATGGAGTTCATGAAGAAACAAAATCTGTTTATCACATCCAAATAAATATCCTAATTTCATAATAAAGCTTTGCACATTCACTTTATTCACTCATTAGATTCTAAATGCTTTCAGAACAACACAGAGCATACGTAATTAAAAATATTAAATTAAAAAGCTTTGTTGGGCAACTATGTGGCAAACACCCTGTTTGGATCTGGAAATTTTTTTTTAAAGATTTATTTATTTATTCATACGGGAACTGGGATGTAGGCCAGACGTGTGAGGTGGTAAAAGGGTTCACCAGAGAAAGAGTGGGGAGCAGAACAGGCAGATTGACTGAAACACACTGCTGAGGGGAGCAGCGGGCGAGGCAGGAGAGGTCTGCTGCGCCATGTGGGAAGCTCCCTGGCCTGGGATCAAACTCTGCTGATAGCTTCATAGTGTTGAGAGTTAACCCCTTGCACCACCAGGGAGGCCCTAAATCTGCAGATTTTTTAAAAGGTTAAGACATAATCCCTCTCCTCAAGTTTTTAAAATTTAAGCATAATTTTAATTTAATAGTGGTTAACAGTGCTATTATTTACCGGTCATGTGACCGTGGGGAAATTAGCTAACATCTTTGTAACCTCTTCTCTCAGCCTCTGTCTCCCTGTCTCTTGCTTTCTGTCTCTCTGTTTATTATGGAAAATTTCAAACATACACAAAAGTACAGAGAATAAAATAAGGAACCCCCAGGCATCTATCAACCAGATTCAATAATTTTTCCCCCATTTGAAAAATAATTTTTGTCTAAGTGACCTCCGTATGACCTCCCTATTAGATTATTATGAAACCATTCCTGGATATCATATTATTTTCATCTTTCAGCCCTTCCTTAGGTACCTCTGGATTTTAACAGAACTATAGCACCATGAAGTAACAGTAATTCTTGACATTTACAAACTATCCAATCAGTGTTCAACTTTTTGCAATTTTGTTACACACATTTAAAAAGTAGTTTTTCTTTTTACAATTTAGAATCCAAGGTCCACACGTTGCCTTTGGTCGATGTGTGTCGTACATCCCTCACAGCGCCCAAGTTCATCTCCGGCCACCCTTTGCTGGAGAAACTACAGTGTTCTGTAAAATCACCATTGTGGATTTTGTTGCTTTTCCCTGAGGTATCATTTGATTTGATAATTCCTTTGATAATTTTGTAGGTTGATTCAAGTTCCCTTCCCCAAAGATACCTCACAGGTGAGGGGAAGAGGGTGCTCCCTCCTGCTTCCTCTTGACGCCTTGTAGGATGTCTAGCGCCATTTTGCGATATCATGATTGACGGGATTAGCGCTGTCAGCCTGCCCCAGATGTTCCCATCAGCTTCTCACTGTTGGCTTCAGCAGCCCCAGACCCATATTTCCACAGCATGGGAAGAGGTGAGTGGTCTCATCTGACCACACCTTGTCCTTGCCTGCTGGCCGGAAACTCTTCTGTGTTGAACACTTTCCTTCATCTCGTGTGGCTACCTGAGGTGGAGCGCAGGCAGGAGAAATACGTGATTCCTCCCTTCCCCTTATTTACCATCAGGATGACCAAGGAGGGTTCCTTTTTTTCCTTTGGCTTGCTTTTACTGTTATTATGAATTTATTTTTCAACCCATTTTCTTTTTCTTTGGCTCTATTTATCTTTTGTCAAGAGTTCCTGAGTCCTCTTGACATGATTTCAAGAGTCTTTCACTGCTTTCTTGGATTCTGGCACAAGATGCTCCTAACCCTTCATGCATTTTGTCTGCCTCAGTCCTGGAATCTGCCATTTCTCCAGAGGTCATTGCAAAATTTCAAATTGTCTGAGCAGACACTGGCAAATGGTGGATCTTACCTAAGAATTCAAAACGTACCAGATTTACCAAGAATTCACAAAGTAAAGTGACTATAAGCAATGGCACTGTGTTTTTCTGGGGGGGACCCCAAACCATGATATGCAGCATCCAGAAATGACCCCCTCACCCACGTTGGAAGGCATTTTAGTATCAGGAAGGAGCACGGATGGTGTGTTGTGAGCGCTTGTGTCAGCTCAGAAGCTGCTGCGTTTGGGGTGTCTTCGTGTTCAGATCCAGGTCAGAGTATTAGGTCGATCAATTTCCAGTTTCTAGCGACCCCTACCCCACACACTCATAAATTCCGGAAGTTTGTTCACGACAAGCAATCTGGACAGAGTAAGTGTGTCCTGGTAATGGTGTTGGAACATCTGTTTGAGGCAAATCCCAAAAGAGAGGGAGGCAAGAGTCTGTCTGTCCCAGCTTCCCTTCCCCCACCGCATAATTTTAACGAGCATCCTGTGATTCTTGGTTGAACTCCTTTCTGATGGTGTGGAGGTCTGTTTACATTTTCTCCCGTGAACCATCTGTTCCTATTCATTACTTATTTTCCCAATAATATTGTTGAACTTTTTCTTATAAGAAACTCCGTATGTCTTAGGGGTATTAATCCTTTGGCATAGGTTGCTAATGTCTTTTGCCCATTTTTGTATTTATACTTTGCTTATGGTGCAAACGTTTATTTTTAAGTAGTCAAATTCATCAGTCTTTTTCTTTGTTGCATCTGGATTTTGAATTATGATTAGGAAAGCTGTCTACATACTCAAGTTACAGACTCGTTCATCAGTGTTTTTTCTAACATTTGTATTGTTTCTTTTTTCCCCTTTATATCTAAAATCTTTGGAATTTATTGAATACATGTGAGGGTTATAGCCTTCTTAAAGTGTCTGTTGCCCCACAAAAAATCACCCCCTACCCTGCTGTTTTCTCAGGCTGGAGAAGTAATCAAAACAGGGTCAGAGAAGTTAACAAAAGAAAAATAATCAATTTGATAACTGACTATGGAAATTTTACGTGGTTGTGAATTCTAAAGAGTGAAGAGGAACAGACAGGACCTGGGATGTTTATCAGGATTTAAAAGACCCAGGGCATCAAAGAGGGGGACTTTACATGGCAAAGGAGAAGGGGCTGCCCACCCTTACTCTGAACGCAAAGCTGAGATTCTCAGATAGAGAGGACATGTTTATTGATAAACCTACATTTGGATGAGACCCCCCAAGCTATATTCTTCTAGGTCATAAAAGGGTTGCTTTTAAAAAAAAAAAAAGATTGATTTATTTATGCATACAAGAACTGGGGTGTAAGCCAGAGGTACAGGGGGTAACAGGATTCACCAGAGACAGAGTGGGCAACAGAACAGGTGGCTCTACTGAAATACACTGCTGAGGGGAGCAGTGGGAGACAGGAAAGGTCTGATGTGCCCTGTGGGAAGCTCCTTGGCCGGGTATTGAACTCGTGCTGCAGTGGCTGTGATAGCTTGATAGCACTGAGACGTAACCCCTGCTCTACCAGGGTTGCTTTTATGATGCTTCCCTGATTAGGAAAAGGGCAGAAGCTTAGGACAAGACCACTCTATTTGATTAGGGAGGACAAAGGACTTAGACAAGGACAGAGTCTCACCTCAGCCTCCAATTTCATTCAAGAGACTGTGGGTTGGAGCTGAGTGTCTTAGCAGACGGGTTCAAAGAATCTTGGGTTATTCTGATTTGGACATCTTCACTATCACTACCCAATGGAGTGCAATTCTGAATTTATTGCATACTGAATTTGCCCCATACAACTGCATCTATTTCTGGGCTTCTCTCATCCATTGTTATCTGTGTCCATTTAAGTACCAATATCTCATCATCTTAATTTTAGAGGTTTGATACATGTGTTACTGTCTAGTAGAGGTGCTATTCCACTCCATTCTTCTTTGTTAAGGTTTTCCCAACTTTTTGCTTTTGTATTCTGTCAAATAAACTTTATAACAAACTTTTCTAGTTCACACAATTCTTTTGTATCTTTACTGGGATAATGTTGAATTTACGAATTAAGTTAGAGAACTGATGCTCTCTTTTCCTTTGTTCAAGTTAATTTTTATTTCCCTTTGATGTATTTTAGACTTCATAATTCTTGAACATTTCTTGTTATATTTACACCTAGGTATTTCATTTATTTATTCATTTTTATGTCCCCACTCTTTCTATGATTTATAGTCATACACATATGGATATATAGATTATTGGATTTAGTGGGTAGACTTTACAACTGCTATTTTATTAGATCATCTTAATTGTAGCAATTTTCCACTGATTAGTTTTTCTAGATATATAAATATACCACATGGAAATAGGAACAATTTTATATCCTTTGTTCTCTTATACTTCCAACAATTGTTTCTTTTTGTGCCATAGGACCTTCAGCTTTAGGATGAAAAAATCATTTTATGCAGACCATAATTTTGTTGTATTAAATAATATATAATATATAAAATGTTTAGAGCAGTGTCTGAAATGTATGTTACTAAACCACAATCAATATTACTGCTTTTGCTCAATTATTACTTGATTGTATAGTTACGTGTGTGTTTCTGCACACATATCTATGTCATCCCATGTGACTGACTAGACATTTGAGAATTCAGCAATTCTTTTTAACATCAAGCATTTATACACCTGCAATGGAGAATTATGTGAGTTTCAGTCACTTTGTGAAGACATTAGGGTTTTTAAGACATTGGTCATGTGTCACCTTGCCAGTTTTGCCAAGATCTGAGTATCACACCATTTCTATTCTTATTTATTTAGTATTTTTCTTTAATGGAAAAAAAATCTCTTTCCTCTAAGTGTATGTAACTGTATGAAATATAAATAAGTACGTATGATGTATAATACTTCCTTTTATATATTTCTATACACATCATATGTTATGTTTCTATATATGTTATACAGTATAGATGTGTATATATGTATATATATAAAACATGCTAGTGATTTAAATGGGGAAAATGCATTTTTCTGATACTACTAAAATGAATGCATTAGTGTCTAAAAAAGTTTAACACCTGAAACCACTTCATAATCACCACTTTGGGAAACTCCACCATTAAGGAGTTCCTACTTTAGATAGGAGTTCACATTTCATTATCTCAGGTCATTGACAAATATATTTTAGAAGAACTCTTGAGTAGGTTTTATAACCAGTCTTAATTACAGGTGGGATGTAACCTCTACTAGGGTGGCATCTTTGATTTTATTCATTACTCCATGAATATTTGTGGAATTAATTCAGTTACGTGTGTTCCTTCTCATGCCAAGTTGGGTGGATGAAAAGGAAATTGTCATGATATGATCTACTGTTGTGCTTTGTAGTTAGTGTATATTCTGTGCAAGAATTGACAGGATGGGGAAACTTTGCCTCACTTCTAGAAAATCTATGAATAAATAACGGATCGCATTGATTGTAGCTACCTATGTTTTTAAGAGGTCATCCCTCTGATACTTGGTTTTGGTATTAAGCCTTGTCCTCATTCACATTTTCCCCTTGCTTCTGGAAGTTTCCTTGAGATTATTATAGAGTCATGAGGTTTTAAACTTTTGCAGAGGGTACTGCTGATGCTATCACAATATAATTAGACATTTAGAAATGAAGAGTAAAATCCAGCTAGGGTATATTTGGCTTTAGTTAGTTCTGCAACTTATATAACCAGCAATAACTCAGTCCCAAATGCTAAATGTTGCCTATAATTAGAAAGGCCCACTTTTATAATTGATGGTTAAAATTATTGTGAGTGGTGTTTAATGGACTTTAGGTATTCTTATCATCAAAAAGCACACAGGCAGTCTGTTTAAGTCTTTCAAAGAAGATTCACAAAATTTGTCCCTTGAAGAAAATAAGGCCACTTTGTGAAGCATAATTCTCCTATGTTCTACTTTGTTAAATGACAGAGTTTGTAAGTTTTCAGAGTGCCATCTGCATTCTATAATTAGAGCAGTATACTTTTCTTCCAAACATTTGACAAATTAAGGATCCCAAGGCCTCAAACATAACTTTCCACAGTGTGTATGTAATGCTGGAAGCTCTGTTTGTATTAGTTGAAGAGCAGGGCTGCTATTGGTAGTAATGGCAAGATTGAAAGGAGAAAATAGAACCTAGATCTGGGTAAAAATATGTGGGCCAAAGTCATGCTCAATCCCTAATATGGGGAAGTCTCTCAACTCCTCTGGGTCTCTTTTTCTGGTCTGGAAAGTGGGGGTAATTGGAGTGAAGAGTGGCTTCTAAAAGGGAGGGGTGTCCAACTCAACAAATAATTCTCAGTGTCTCTACCACACATCAGGTCCTCCGTAAGACAGGGAAGACAGAGAAAGATCAGATAACCCGCCTTTACGGAGCCTGAGCCTATTCTTCAAGAAGGGGAAGTAGAGAAAACTACATTAAAACAGAGTGGGGGAGTGTGGCCATGTGTCAAATAATTATGGTGAGTAAAAGATAAGTAGATCATCGTGTTTTCATTGCATTCCTGCAACATGTATTTTAAAATATTGTCATTCTGATAGTTTATATTTTAATTTTTTTATTAAATTATTCTTTATTGAGGTAACGTGGATGTATAATGCTGTGTATGTGTTAGGGGTATAGATTTATAACTCCTCCAATGATGTTGCTACAGCATACCCACCAATAATCCTCCACCATAGTCCATTGGGGCCTCTCCCCTCCTTTAATTCCCATCTGCTACTTCCCCTTCTGATAGCCCTCAGTGCTTCATCCAGATGTCTGGGGTTTGATTTGGTTTGTTTATGTTTATTCTTTTGCTTCATTTTTTTATATTCCGCTTCTGAGAGAAACCATCGAGTATGTCTTTCTCCTCCAGACTTATTTCTTTTTTTTTTTAGATTTTATTATTATTTTTTTTTATTTATACACACAAGCTGGGGTACAGGCCAGAGGCGTGGGGCGGCGAGAGGGTTCGCCAGAGACAGAGTGGGGAGCAGAACAGGCAGATCAGAAGGACACTGCTGAGGGGAGCAGCGGGCGAGGCAGGAGAGGTCTGCCGCGCCATGTGGGATTCTCCCCAGCTGGGCGTCGAACTCGCGTCGCCGCTGCCGACAGCTCCACAGCGCAGCGCTCAACCGCTGCGCCACCGGGGAGGCCCCTCCTCCAGACTTATTTCACTTAGCATCATCCTCTTTCAGTTCCGCCCATCTTGTTGAAATGGCAAGATTTCATCTTTTTTATAGCTGAGTAGTGCTCCACTGTCAACACATATTAATTGGATTCTTCTTATGTACCAGAGACTAAAGACTCCGGAGGTTCTCCTTGAACAAAACAAAACTGACTTTCAAAATTGATTCATCTAAATAATTTCCTTTACTTGATATGCTTTTTTAAAAAATGTATTTAAAATTATCAGGTGTATCAGAATCTCTGATAATCTAGTAGCATCTCTCTAGTAGCATCAGCTATATCATAAACCTTTACTATTCAACAGATGACATTCAATAACCATCATTACTCAATACTTAAAATGATAATTTGTATGATCTGCTGTATAATTTCATTTTCATTTCTTTAGATAAAAGCCCTGAATTTAGTATTTAATTTTTCAGAGAGTTTGAGAATAGACCTATTTAGTTTAAATGGATTGAAAGTCATAAATTAGTTCGTATTCAAACATTTTATCTTCCACATTAGAACCTGTAAAATCTTGTTTCTGGTCCCCCTACATTAAGGGAAATTGATGTTTATTACTTTATTAAGCAGAAGATGCCTACCCAGTACCTCTTCTTACTATCTTATTAAGATAAGCCCTGGATTTTGGCAATGCAAAAGCCCATGGCCAGCCAAAAGCCTACATCTTCCATCATCCCCCAGAGACATAACTTGCCATTTCATAGGCTCAGTGAAATATACATGGAAGTTATAGGTGGGACTTGCTGGGAAGCACCCAAAAAGCTCAATTCACAAGTGTTCTTTTGCCCTTACTCCCTTTTCTTGGCTGGAGTGTAGACTTAATGTTTGTAACAATACCATGTGGCTAATTTGAGAGTGGATCCAAAAGAGAAGAGAATACTAAGGCACCAGAATCCCCATACAAGTCCTAAATTGTGATAGGTTGTAATAACATATTTTCTTTTCATAATAACTTTTCCCCTATTCTTCTAACCAACAACTTAATGAACTTGTGTTATTAAACACATACTATCTGCTGAAGACTATGATAAATATTGTGAGAAATTACTTGTGAACTGCTAAGACATTTCCAATCCAGTGTGTGGTTTTGTTCTATTAATATGTCAGCAGCCAATGCTTGCGCATTGCAAAGAAGTTGCAAAGGACTAGTCAGATTTCCCTTAGATATTACAGCTACATATTTTTTTTAAGATTTATTTATTTTTGCATACAAGCCGGGGTGCAGGCTAGAGGTGTGGGGCAGTGAGAGGGTTCACCAGAGACAGAGTGGGGAGCAGAACAGGCAGATGGGCCGAAATACGCTGCTGAGGGGAGCAACGGGTGAGGCAGGAGAGGTCTGCTGCGCCATGTGGGAATCTCCCTGGCCACTCATCGAACTTGTGCAGCAGCCACCGACAGCTCCACAGCGCTGTGCTTAACCCGTTGCGCGACCAGGGAGGCCCTACAGCTACATATTATCAGCACTTACTATTTGGTATGAATGAAGCCGAAGACATGCTTTTACAGGGCACCATGATTTTGAAAAGTTCTTTGCACATATGAAAATTCTATTTTTAAGTGGTAAGGAAAATGCCCTAGAGATGACCGGTTAGGAAAATGGTCCGGACTGGGGGATCCATCACTGTTAACAGGAACTTTGAGCAAGTCTGCTCCTTGCCTCGGGGTGGGGGGGGAGAAGATACTCCAACCCCCAAAGTTGCTCACTTTAACCAGAACCCTGAAATGTGACCTGGGTGAGGCCCGTGGTGGCTGCTCTTACCCCATCCAGCCTTCAGCTTAGCCCAGGGGGAGCAAAGCTGTTTTAGTAAGAGTCATATTACCTTGTATCACCTGGGAGTGATACCAGAAGTGGCCCCAAATTTAACCCTCGCGCTGCTTTAGAAAGGGGCAGAAACCCACCTAAGGAATCAGCACAGCAGGTTCTGGAATCATGTCCTTCCAGTGAATTGTTCTAACACAGATGAGGGGAAACATTCCAGTCGACATTGACCCAAATGCTGTGAGTTGAGGACGTGCTTGCCTTACACATCCTTTTGCTGAAAGTTGCAGTTGCCAACAAGCTGCTGGGACCTTAAGTGAGGGCTGACTGTACAGGTGGAGTGTTGTGAACTCCTTGGGTTGCAAGTAAGGGAGTATTATTGGGGTCTCCAAGGAGTGTTTCATTTGCTCACACAAAATGAACTTCGGGCAAACAGGGATTTGCTGGTTTTGGTTCAGTGTCAGGGCGGTGTGTGAGCATCCTTGCAGTTCTCTCTCTCTCTGTCTCCCTCTTTCCCCCTCTCCTCCACTTATGCTTACTGAGGTAATGTGGTTTACAGCTCTGCTTTAGGGGTTAGAGATTCAAACCTCTACAATTGTATGTTTTCACACCATGCCCCCCACCAAAGCCGGGGTGTTCCTCCAGCACTTTCCTTTGGTTCCCTCCTTCTCCCAACTTCCATCCCAACACCCCCACCCCGGTTGCCTCAGTTTCCTGCAGTTCTCTTAAGTTTCCACGTAGTTACAAGATGGCCCCTGTTATCCTGAGTCTGACGTCCTTAATTAGTTTCCAAGCCAGTGCCTGGCCCAAAGGAATTCTGTTCCAACCCATCCTCTTCTCAGGGCTGAAAACTCACTTTCTCAGGGGCTTTGTGCTTACATGTCATTGGCTACCCCTAGGTCACATGCCCACCTGGGTCCGATGGTCAACCCTGATTTGGGGTCAGCTCCTCTCTTTCCTGAGGAACCCCGCCAGACATTTGTGTGGCATGAGGGTTCTGTGACAGAGAGGAGAGGCATTTGGCATTTGGCTTGGCAACTTCTGGCCCAGTTACTTTCTGGCGTTTGGACAAGGGTTCTGGGCAAGAAGGATGAACTGAAATCTTGTAATCACTGAGCAAGTCGTGGCTTATAGGTTGTTCCTGGGGGGACGCTGAGCAGGGTTCAGCCTGTTTTGGTGATGAATACAGAGCCTGCAAATTAATTTGGCAAAGAACCCCACTTTGGTGAACTTGAAATAAAGAGCACAAAAGAGGACAAATGGGAATTGTTTTGTAATCTGACTCTAGCCTCACCTGTTCCCCAGTCAGCAGGCAGGGTGAGGCGAGGGTCTCTGTGGCATGTGCTGTGAGCCGTCGGAGCGCAGGAAGGGTGCCGCGTGCCTGGCGCCTGGCACCAAAACCCCCCAACAAGCAGATCGAGGCTGGTTCTCGGTGGTAACGCAGCCGGGCAGCGGCGCGGGCTGCGGGCTTGCGGGTTGAGTCAGCGTTCTTCCCGCCTTTTAATAACAGTCACCATATTGACAGCAATTTGCAGGTTTTTAAGTCCTGCATATGTTCCTACTGAATAATCTTCCTTTTTGTTTTTTTGCTTCCCTGAGATTTTGCTGGAGAAACCACCTGAGCTAAGCCAAAAAACAAAACAAAACAGAAACAAAATTGTGCATGCATCAGAAAATGTCTCTGGGACTCTCACCAGGCTATGAAACAACAACTATATTGGGACGTGCTGTTGTGAACTGGAATGATAATCACGGAACACTTTTCAGTGAAAATTATTTGATGCTAGTATTAGAGCTCTCTATTTTTTAAATATTTAAAAACTATGTCCTGATATTTTTTTTTACATAACAAACACAGTACACTGATCACACACAAAGTCTATTGTTACTATTTTGTTAAACATCCTGACTATCTAAAACTATGAGTGTGTTTTTATGTGGACGTATGTCTTTGTGTGTGTGTCTATGTGTGTGAGTGTGTATGCATAATTGTACACAGGAAATCTTCAAAGGAGTCAAGGATCGGAAGTGGTTCAAATCTCAGCCCAAATAATTCCCTATTTCCAAGCAGGTCATTTTCACTGCGGACCTGGCAATGCGTGGGCATCAGTGTGGTATCCTGAAGTCCGATCCCAGAGTTCCACTTCTGACCCTGGAGCAAATCACTCAATTTCTGAGCCTCAGCTTCCTCATGGGTGGATTGAGTTAACAATAATAACAGCAGAAGAAAGAGTAGTAATAACAGCAGGAGTAATAATGGCAGCAACAGCAGTGAGGGCTAGTTAATAGTCAATGGATTGTCAGGCACTGCTAAGGGCGGGGTCCCCCCTAACGAGACTTCACTCATTAACTTTTATTAATATGAATAAATAGGCAGATCTGTGAGGATGAGATGCAGTCTCATGTGCCCAATACAGAGCTTCATTGTCGTAAAGATTTTAAACGACGTATTAGTCAAGATAGTAGTCACCAAATAAATGAACGGGGCAAGTAAGTCCACGTGGAAGAGACCAATCAACCCAGAACCAGGCAAAGGGCCCCGGGCAGATGAGTTATTTATTGTAGTTTAAGAGGCAATACCAAGGTGTTCTGGGCAAAGGAATTTTAAAATAGATCCAACTCTGCCCAATTCACAAAAGACGTATTTGCTGCCAAGGATCCAAGGTCTAGATTCCTTCACAGTACAGCCCGACCATTTCCGTGTGTCTGAATGCAAACTGGGCTATTTCTAGCTAGAACTTCAAGAGTTTAATTAAATATTTGCATGACAGACTTTTTCGAGAATGTTTCAGGAGGAGAGTTTTGTCACCTGCTGCGACTCTAGACTGGCTCATCACCCAGTTGGCATCTTTTCGCCTTTTCTGGAGCTGGTACCCAACACCACTGAGTCACCTCTGAGGACCCCCCACAACAAGTTCAGGTGGGTTTTCTGGGCCTCCTGTTTTCAGCAGAGCTGCTCAGCCCTTCCCTGGTGACTTCTTAATAGTGAACACAGAAAACTGCTCCACACAACCATCCACCCACCCTCGCTGCCCTCCCTCCCTCCCTTCATCCACCCATCCATCCATCCATCCATCCATCCATCCATCCATCCATCCTTCATTCACTCACTCCTTCTCCAAAGAACACCGAGAGGACCTTTGAAGAAAGTGAATCAGATCACAAACATTCTTAAATGTGTGAAAACTTCAAGTTTCTCACAGCGTCTGGAAGAAAAGCTTGTTCCCCTTAGTCCATGAGGCCTGGGTACTCCCAGCATTCTGGGACTCAGGCCTCATTTTTACTCTGTCTCTCTGCTTCAGCTACATCTGTCTTACTCCCTTTCACTCGAGGGAGCAAACTCACTCAGCTTCAGGGCCTCTCCTCTGGCCAGCATGCATTCTCTACCTTTTCTGGAATGGGTCGGCTCAAATATGTGACCCCAAAGAGGCCTTCTTATGCACCCTATTTAGGGTAACTCCTTCTCCAGCCCCTGGGACAGTGCCAAACACATCATAGGTCAGGCTAAATCGTGTGTCTTATATGTCTCCTCTGGACAGATTGTTCTCTTTTAAGTAAAATATTTAGATGCATAATTAAACTCAAGGAAAACTTATAGGATTTTAGGTGATTTCTCAGGAGAAAGAGAGTAATAGTAATGGGAATATTTAGAATTGTGTGCTTGTAAATGGCAGATTGCCAGGCAGGCAAACAATGTTTGAAGTCAACCTACTTTTAAAGAAAAGAGAAAAGGTGATGGCTGTTACCCAATTCAAGGGTCATGTCCCAGCTAAAATCATCTGATTCAGCTGGTTGATTTCTTTAAGAAAAAAAATTACTGAAGTAACATTGAATTATAACATTATATAAGTTCCAGATGTGCATCATTATAAATCAACATCTACATAGAGCATATTGTGTTCACCACTAAAAGTCCAAATCTTTCACTGTACAATTGATAACTTTTATCTGATTTACCCCTCTGCCCATTCCTTTCTGGTAACTACTAATTGGGTTTTACAGTCTAAAAGTTGATTTTCACTTTTATTTGATTCATTTGTTTATTTTCTTTCTTTATGTGCCACCTAAGAGTGAAATAAGATAGTGTTTGTCTTTCTCTGTGTGGCTTATTTTACCTAGCCTCATTACCTCTAAGTCCAGCCATGTTGCTGGAAATGGCATGGGTTCATCTTTTTTATGGCTGAGTAGTATTCCACTGTACATAGCTACCACAGCTCCTTCCCCCAGTTGGTTTTTTTTTTTGGATTTTTTTTTTGTGAACTACCATTATTTGATACCCTTATTCATTTTGTTGTTCTCTAATCCCTGATGCAATGTGTCTCCTTCCACTCACATCCACAACAACCCTGCGAAGGACTGTTGCTGTTGACATCATCAATATAAGAGAAACTTGAGCTTTATGGAGTAGGGTAGGCTTTTTCTGGAAAGGCCAGATAACAAATATTTTAGGCTTTTGTGGGCTGTTGCAACTCCCCATCTCTGCCATGGCAGCTCACCGCCGCCACAGCTATTACATAAAAAATGGCCATGGCTACATTCCAGTAAAACTTTGTTTACAAAAATAAGCAGCTTGCTGGACTTAGCTGGCTGTGGTTTGCCAGCCCCTCTATAGAGTAGGTAATTTGCCTGCATTTAAGTAGCTGTTAAATGGCAGCTCGGGTTTACATGGAGTTGTCATCATTCCCAAATGCTGGATTTTGAAAACTGCATTTCTGTACTGCCTTTCCTTCCCGCTGGTCTACCCAGTAGGTCAAGGCTGCCACAGTTTTTAATACCTGTAATGAACATTTCTCGCCTGCTTACTGCACAGCAGTCACTGTGGAAGGGATCTGGGTAGACATTCGATGATTTCATCTTTACGATGTTGAGGAAAGAAGCTGCCACTCAATATCTGAAACTCAAAGTTGAGTATCTTGCTTGCTAAGCAAGGAAGACCTGTTCGGGTAAATCTCTTGAAGATGCAGAGATAACTGATCTTTTTATGTTTTGGGGAAGCAGCAGAGGTACAACCAGAAGAACAGAGTTGGGGCTGTCTGTCACCACCGGGTGCCAATAAAGTAGCAACAGGAATTGAATCTTTAAGCTGCACTTTAATCAGACAACCACCAACCTGGAAGATGGGTGTTAACCCCCTAAAGAAACCACCTTCAGGGCCTCCCTGGTGGCGCAACAGGTTAAGCGCAGCACTATGAAGCTATCCAGAGTCACTGCAACACGAGTTTGGTCCCCGGCCAGGGAGCTTCCCACATGGCTCAGCAGACCTCTCCTGTCTCCCTGCTGCTCCCCTCAGCAGTGTACTTCAGTAGATCTGCCTGTTCTGCTCCCCACTCTGTCTTTGGTCCTCTCACCCACACCCCCCACACCTCTGGCCTACACCCCAGCTTGTATGCAAAAATAAATAAATCTTTAAAAAAAAAAAAGAAACCACCTTCACGTTTCATTTTCAGCTGCCTTTTCACAGTGAGCTGAACAAAGACGGTTCAGCAGTGAGCAGGCTTCCTCTGCGGGAGGTGGTGATGTCCAGCCTGGAGCTCCTTATCGCCCTCCTGCACACCTGCCCTCACGCTCGCCCCACTGTGCTGACGCTGGTCTGCAGACAGCGCAGATGTGTCCTTGGGCTGGAAAATTCACTCAGAGCAGAAAGACCATAAACAGTATGTGTGTGCAGATTCCTGCCATAGCAGGCACGCTGTCTTACCGGATCTCGTCCCCCTCCCTCGCTCCCATCGCAGGACCGGGGATTGCTTCAGCTCTGGAGGGCTGGTTAATTGCATGTGGCTGCTGTCACCATCCTGTTAGAAGGGTGTTCTTGGGTGGTTAGCGTGGACAGTTTGGGATGGATTTAAAAGATTTTGTGGTAATTACTTGTTCCTGGTGTGAATGAGGGCAAAAATACCATCAGCATTTTTCTTTCTTAAGTTAGGGTATTGAAAACTTTTTAAAGTTTTCAACAATCCTGTAAGGGGGATACTCTTACAACCTTCTCTTGACATATAAGGAAACTGAGGCACATGTGAATTGCCTGGGATCTTAGGGTTGGTAAATGGTAGAGCCAGAATTTTAAACATAAAAGTCTGTCACCAGACTCTGTGCTCTTAACCACAACCCTTGTTCGCCTTCTGTGTCCTGTGTTTGTTTTCTGGATCACAAGTTGCTCACTAACAAGTGTTTAAGTTGATGCTTGGTTTGAATCAATATGTTGTATTCATTTTAGCTCATCATTTGTTCTCATCGCTGTTCCCCTTTTAGGTAACAAATGACCACTTAGAAAAGAACATCCACAAGGCCAAATTCATTGACGTGAAATGCAGTGTCATTGAAAGTAATTGTTCCTAATATTTTAGCTTCTCACCAAAAAGTCAGACTTGCTTTTGCTGAAAGGTTAATAAGCAGAAATCTTGACTTTACAGCACCTCTGGACAGATAAATGACTGCATGAAAGCTAATGCAAAATTACAGCCTAGTTTCAATGTGCTGGGTTTGTTCTTGGCTCTTAGGCCAACCTTGCAAAAGGTTAAGTGGAAAATTAAGAGAAAGACAAGTCTGTCTCTGCAAATTCATATTCACCTTCCTTAACTCACAGGACTCAACACTCAGGGCAACACTGATGGCAGAACTAGGAGAATTACAATTTAAAAGTTATAATGGCCTCCCACTTGACCACAGACTCACTTAGACAACAGATGACTTGAACTTAGTCCTAGTTCTACCAATAACTAGATACAAGTCCTGAAAAATGGACTGATCCATCCACATGTGTAAGTTTCCTACGGTTGCTATGGTGAAGTAGCACAAACGGGGTGACTTCAAATAACAGAAATTTGTTGTCTCATAGTTCTGGAAGCCAGAAGTATGAAGTCAAGGTGTTAGCAGGACCATCTGGTTAATCCCTCTTGCCTCTTCTAGTTTCTGGTGTTTTCTGGGCATCTCTAGCATTCCTTGGCTTATGGACACACCACTCCATTCTCTGTCTCTGTCTCACGTAACCTTATTCCTCATTTTTCTGTCTCTCTTTTCTTCTTGTAAAGCTACAATATTGGGTTAAGACCTCATCTTAATTAATTATATCTTATTTTCAAACAAGGTTACATTCGGAGCTACTGGGGGTTAGGACTTCAATGTGTCTCTCTTGGGGACACAATTCAGCCCATAATGCCAGGATTCCACGTCCTCATTTATTTTATGATGATAAGATTGCTTTCTCCAGAGAGCTACTAAAGGTAGAATAATGAGATTCAAGTCCTTTGAGGAAAAAGTACTCTGTAATTATTAAACATATCACTGTCAGATTAATCCAAAAGAAGACATATTCATGGAACCATCTTTATAAAGTCTGGAGTTCTTTTATTACATGCTAAGCCAACTGCCTTTTTCCAGGACCTGAGCTCCCCAAGGCACATTTTTACCAGAATAATAAGTAACTTCAAAAATAAGTGAGATATACACAAAAGGATGATCATTTCTGACCTAGATGTAATTCTGCAGCAAGTTTCAGAAATTGCTTCTTTATTTATAGACCGGACACTTAAAAGAAAACCAGTTTCTCCCCAGAGAGGTGAAGGAGGATTTCTTCTGTTTGTTCTGGAAGAAAAGGAAACTTTCATCAGGACAGACCATCCATATTCGTTTTTTTTGCTAAACTTACGGAGAAAAGAATGTCAATTCAGACTCATTTTATGGGGGAAGGAGAGGCTGTTGGCTTTGGTGGAGGGTGTGTGAGGCTGGTGCACACATGGAGGTGGGAAGGTGACCTCCTGACATGACATAATTATGGAAATGAGTGGAAAATCAATGCAATTTGAGGAAAAAACTGAACACAGAAGATGTGATTTATGCAAAGGCCAAGGTTAGAGGTTCCCTAGTTCAGTCTCTGTATGATGGGAGTGCAGGTGTGAGGCGAGCAGGGTCAGAGGGAATGAGGGATGAGAGGGTGGCCCAGTCACATCATGAATATTTTCTTTCAATTGAACCCTATACATTTTTAATTAATATACATCATACACTCTTTCTGCATTTAATTAATTTCACCTTTTATATAAAACTGAAGGTATAGAAAAGCATACATATGAAAATTAAAATCACCTTTAGACTCAACAGCCAGAGATAAACTTTTTAGGATTTTGTGCAGATCCTTCAGTCTTTTTATATAATTAAATAAATAAATAAATATAATGTATTTATTTCAATTTTTAGGTGATTGTCATGTTAAGATATATATGTATCATTATAGAGAATAATATATTCTATGTAAGAATGATATACTACTTAGATATAGAGTTACATATGTACATATACATACATGCACACATTATATATATGTGTGTGTATATATGTATATGAAATAGTCTCTCTCGCTTTCTCTTTTTTCACTTACCATTGAACACTGGACTTTTTCCTGAAGGGATTTTTCTAGGTAGTGTTGTATGATAGCTACTTTCTGTAAAAGTTTAACTTTAGTAGCAAGGAGAAATTCTGCAGTCTAGGAGGGCATCAAGGGAGCTATGTCGAAGACTTTTGAACTCCTACCATTCCTAGCTGTAGAAATGAATCAGTCTTGATGTGCTTTGACTCATTCTCTGATCCCCAGAAAGAAAATAAATAGCTGCTTTGGTAGGAAGGGGAATTTTAAGTGATCGATGAAAAAGAAAAATGTCTCGAAAAAGAAAATGTAGATGAGGAAAAATGGCAGATTTTAAGCATGGCATTTCTTTTCTAAAAATAAGCATCCCTCATTATTTAAACTTGCAGTCTGAGCATGCTAAATATGTGGCACTTTAAGCCTGAGACTTCCATAAACAGCACCATGGCAAGACACATATTACAGCAACCTCAAATAATCTGTCTGGAGAACAAATCTGAGATGAAAATAACATCATAGTAAGATCAGGGTTTTTTAAGTTATCCTTGAAATTTTAGATAGTAATAATACCACTCGAAGGGATCAAAACAGGCTTCATGGGCATTAAGTAAAATAACCACATAAGACAGTGGACTTGTATATATCTCTTATGCTCTGCCTGGTTTAAGATGGCTTCATGGGTTTTTTCCTACATGAAAAAAAATAGTTTGTTGCCATTTCAACAATATTTATAAAGAATATGCAATGGAACAAGATTAGTTTGTTCAATAAATGGTGTTGGGAGAACTGGACTGCTACATGTAGAAAAATGAAGATAGACCACTACCTCACACCATGCACAAAAACCAATTCAAAATGGATAAAAGACCTGGAGATAAGACCTCAAACCATAAAGTTTATAGAAGAAAAGATAGGCAAAACTCTACACGAC
>PVIJ01015495.1:0-36312 GCA_004024925.1 Scalopus aquaticus
TGTATCTGTTGGCCATTTGCTTTTCTTCTTTGGAGAAGTGCCTTTTGAGCTCTTCTGCCCATTTTTTGACTGGGTTATTGGCTTTGTTTTTGTTGAGTTGTGTGAGTTCCTTGTAAATTTTTGTTATCAGTCCTTTATCAGATGTATTGTGTGCAAAGATCTTTTCCCAGTTGGTAGGGTGTCTGTTAGTTTTGGTTAAAGTCTCTTTTGCAGTACAGAAGCTTTTTATTTTGATGTAATCCCATCTGTTTATCTTGTCTTTCACTTCCTTTGCTTTGAGGGATATGTCTTTCAAGATTTTGCTGAGATGTATGTCATGTAGAGTTTTGCCTATATTTTCTTCTATACATTTTATGGTTTCAGGTCTTACACCCAGGTCTTTTATCCATTTTGAGTTGACTTTTGTGCAGGGTGTGAGGTAGTAGTCTAGCTTCATTTTTTTGCATGTGGCTGTCCAGTTTTCCCAGCACCATTGATTGAATAGACTGTCTGTGTTCCACTGAATTTTCTTTGCTCCTTTGTCAAAGATTAGTTGTTCAAAGATATGTGGCTTTAATTCTGGATATTCTATTCGGTTCCATTGGTCTTTCTGTCTGTTTTTGTTCCAGTATCATGCTGTTTTAATTATTATGTCTTTGTAGTATAGTTTGAAATCAGGGAGTGAAATTCCTCCGTTTTCTTTCCTTTTATTTAGTAGGGCTTTGGCTATGCGAGGTTTTTGTGGTTCCATATGAATTTCTTCAATAGTCTATATATTTCTTTGAAGAATGTCATTGAGATTTTTATTGGAATAGCATTGAATCTGCAAATTGCTTTTGGTAGGATTGCCATTTTGATAATGTTAATCCTTCCAATCCATGAGCAAGGGATGCCTTTCCATCTTCTTGTGTCTTCTTCTATTTCTTTCAACAGAGTTTTGTAGCTTTCTTTGTATAAGTCCTTTATGTCTTTTGTTAGATTTATTCCCAGATACTTGATTTTTTTTTTGTTCCAAGTTTGAAGGGGATGGATTTCTTAATTTCTTCTTCTTCAGATTGGGTGTTTGCATATAGGAAGGCTACTGATTTTTGTGCATTGATTTTGTATCCTGCTACTTTACTGAACTGGTCTATTATCTTGAGTTTTTCTGTGGAGTTTTTGGGGTTTCGTATATATATTATCATATCGTCTGCAAATAGAGGCAGTTTAATTTCTTCTTTCCCTACTTGGATCCCTTGAATGTCTTTCTCTTGTCTAATTGCTCTGGCTAGGTCTTCCAGTATTATATTGAAAAGTAATGGTGAGAGTGGACATCCTTGCCTTGTTCCTGACCCTAGGGGAAAGGCCTTCAGCTTCTCACCGTTGAGGATAATATTGGCCGTGGGTTTGTTGTATATGGCTTTTATTATGTTGAGGTATGTTCCTTCTATCCTAAGGATTTCAAGGGCTTTTATCATAAATGGGTGTTGCACTTTGTCAAATGCTTTCTTGGCATCTATTGATATGAATATATGTCTTTTTTTTTTCTTTTTGTTGATGTGTTGGATTACATTGATTGATTTTTGGATGTTGAACCATCCTTGTGTCCCTGGAATAAATCCCACTTGGTCATGGTGTATTATCCTATGGATGCATTGTTTGATCCTATTGGCCAAGATTTTGTTGAATATTTTTGCATCAGTATTCATTAAGGAGATTGGTCTATAGTTTTCTTTATTTGTGTTGTATTTGTCTGGTTTTGGTATTAGAATAATATTTGCTTCATAGAATGTGTTTGCTAGTACTCCTTCCTTCTCGATTTTTTGAAAGAGTTTGTGTAATATAGGGACTATTTCGGTTTTGAATGTTTGGTAGAATTCATTTGTGAAACCATCTG
The DNA here is from genome assembly GCA_004024925.1 of Scalopus aquaticus. NCBI lineage: Eukaryota > Metazoa > Chordata > Mammalia > Eulipotyphla > Talpidae > Scalopus > Scalopus aquaticus. The sequence continues at coordinate 1,856 of PVIJ01015495.1, forward strand.
GTCCTGGGCTTTTGTTTTTGGGGAGGTTTTTAATTACTGTTTCAATTTCTCTACTGATTGGTCTGTTTATGTGTTCTATATCTTCTTTGTCTAGTTTTGGGTGATTGTATAGTTTTAGGAATTTGTCCATATCTTCTAGGTTGTTATACTTGTTTCCGTATAGCTGTTTATAGTAATCTCTGATTATTTTTTTTTATTTTTGCTGTGTCAGTTGTGATTTCTCCTTTTTCATTCATGATTCTATTTATTTATGTTTTCTCTCATTTTTTCTTGTAAGCCTGGCTAGCAGTTTGTCTATTTTGTTTATTTTTTCAAAGAACCAGCTTTTGGTTTCGTTAATTTTCTGGATTGGTTTTTTTTTTTTTTATTTCCATTTCATTTAGTTCTGCTTTGATTTTTTTAAAACAAATTTTAAATAAATTAGTCATTTTTAGAGTATTTACTATCATTTCACTCAGAAAAGAGCCAAATGAAAACAGATACTGTAAATTTTTAAGTCATAGAATCCTTGTTAAGTTTTGTTTATTATAAAATTGATATCATTTATTTTTATCCCACTTCTTGTAGTCTGGTAATGGTATGACGAGTATAAATTTAAAAGGAAAAGAGTATTTTTACTTACTCCTTTTTGGGTGCTTTTCTAGCTCCCTATAAGTGTATTCAGTTTCCCAAATAACTTAGTTTGTAATTTCTAAAATAAGTGATGTTTTTTAAAACCTGTGACATTGAATATTCATGTTAGGCTTATTTTGTTTCAGTCTGATAACTTTTAATTAGCTTAATTTTTATATAGCTATAAGTGTACAGAGTTCAAAACATATCTTCTGCAATAACTGTAAGGCAGGTTAACTTTTCTAAAGTGCCTTTACACTGAAAAACAACTAAATCTTGAAAAATATTCTTTTTTTATTCTTACTCTTGCAGAAAATTAAAAAAAAAAAAAAACCTACTCTGAGCCTAGCTACTCCTGATATGCCTTAGACTGGAACTCTAGACTTATGAGCTGCAAGTTGTAAGAAAATGATAAATGGTGATATCCTTTAGGCAAAGGCAATATTAGCACTGCAACAGGAGGCCATGCCATGGGACTCTGGCATAGTGTAGAAAATGAACTTGTCATTCCTTTACTAATCAACTTTAAGGAGGTAAGGGCAAATCAAGCTAAAACTTAGAGAAGTGGAAAATATCCTCTATGTGTACCCTCTAAATTCCTGTAGAGTAATTTAGACAAATTAGATTAAAACTGACGGTTATTTTTTAAATGCTACTAAAATTTCTGAAAAAACAAATAATATAATGGATTATAGGTCCTATTTTTAGGCAATCCTTATTCCAATCACTTCTTAATTTCTGATATTATGACTCTTTCTTCCTACTCTGGACATGAAATAGTTATCCATCCCCTCATGGGTAATGCCCGGCCAAACAGTGTTGACCATAACAGGGCCACTGAAGCCTGAGAGCTTGCTACAAGTCCAAGGCACCTTCTGGTGGGGACCCGTAAGAAAGGGGCAGAAGAGACCAAGAAATTCTGGAAGGAAAAGACCAAAATCAAAATACAAGTCAAGATAAAGGCTGCCATTGTTGGCCTCCCAACAGGTCGCTAATTCACGTCTCTGTCTCTTTCCATTTTCTCCTTCCACAAGCTCCCTGGACAAATACAAAGCTGAGAAGCAAGCACAGTTTCTTCTTCACATCTCTCTGTTCCATGTGCTTCCTCTCCTTCAAGTTTTCTTCTCCAAGTCCTCTTCAGCTTCTCCTCCCACTCTGCAACACCATTCATTAGGTGGGTAGGGAACATGAGACCTCCCTTTTTTAGATTACACTGTTATACTTTGTTTCTAAAACATGGAAGGTTACTCTGTTTACATGAACTTGAAAATTTGGAAGTGCTACTTCCTTTCACAGGTAGCATCACCCAATGACTAGAGTTGCTCTATTAATCTCTGTCTAAAAATTTTACCCTGAAATTAAACATGGCCCAGACCATGGTAGCTAGCTTGATTATGCACAGTTTATTGACTAAAAGGCTGTTTGACATCTCTCTACCTTACCAGTGTCCATTGATCCTGTAAATAATATATTTGTCCTTGAATATACTTGCCCTCATGTCAGTTTCTGCAGGAAGAAATACTGAGATAAGGCACTCGAAATTTAACTGAGCTGAGAAGCCAAAAGACTTCCTTGATCTACTTCATGAGTGATTTAGGAAGGAAAAAAAAAAACCTTTATGGACATGAACATAGCCTTTCACCATTTCATAAATAACATTAACCTTATATATAAGTTACTTCTTGTAAGTGAAGAGCAAGTTAAAATATCTGATTCTGCAATTCATACATAATATAGGGAGTGGCTGACTTCCGTCCTTCTTTTATTTATCCTTGAGCCTTCTTACCACTGAATACCTTTCTGTTTCCTAAACTTCCACAGTCATTATTGGGCAAGGCAATCTCACTTTCTTCTGAAACAGAAAAGAAGAATCCACAAGGTATTGGAAGGAATCTGAGGGTGGAGGAAAGATGGAAAAGTCAGAGAGTCAAATATGTTATGAAGAAATCCAAGCACTTATTACTGTGATTGATAAACTGTCACCTCAGAAATTGAGTTGAAGGTAATTGCCTCTATTATTTTTCAAGATAGGGAACCAAATTTAAGTAAGTTAAATTTAACAAATTTTGAGTTACCAGTAAAGGAAGCTAGGAGATCTGTGTGAAATATTTTCCCTGGAAAATGCATTAGACTTTAATGACTGCTCACTGGGTGATGGAAAGCATTTAAATTTACCTAAGAAAAATGTTTTTTAATGACTTCATTTATTCTTTTTTTTATAACTGTGAAATTGTCATGTAAAATTCTCAGAGATGCTCCCAGGTGTGATGTTGAGAGGTAATTTCAACACCTATTACAGAACTTCACAATGTAATATAACCTGTTGTGCCTCACTGCTAAATCACATAATGGCATTTAGAAATTGTTCACACTGCCTGGCAAAAATATGTCGCCCTACACTATTATGGCAATGTGTATTTTTATTGTGATTTTTATGACATAAGAAAACATATCAAAGTACTCAAGAAATATCTTAAATGAGTATCCATAACAAAACACCAAGCAGAGCAAGAACTTTATGAACAAATAGTATACCTAATAAGAATTGCTTTTTCATAAGACATTGCTATTGTAATATAAGCATTATTTTTTAGTTCTCCTAAAACTGTACTACAGATATAATCTCTGAAGTAAGGCAGTAAGACCACTTAGTGTCACATTATTGGGTATTTTCAGAGAAATAAATTGATAACATTCTTTTGGTATCCCAGACAGAAGAAGGCTATTATTTATTATATCTTGTTATAGAAGCTGTAAAATATGACAGACCATTTATGTAAATTGCCTATCTTCATGTTATGTGCCCTTTATATTCTTAACTATAAAATGAAGTTGTAAACAAATTCCTAAAATGTTTAAACAATGAAATTAAATCCTGCTACATGGTAATAAAAAACATTTCATGGTGTTGTTCATATGAGTAGCAACAATCTGGAGAAGCTTGTATGTATATCAAAAATATGTTGAATTAATGTCAAACAGTTGTGTTTTAGAGTACAAAATGCATAGAAGTTTATTTTAGGGAAAAAAAAAATCTTCAGGTTTAGGCAGGATGTTAGAGCCAGAGTTGGCTTCTAAGTGACTCACTTTATTTCGTTAATATCTCAACTTTTCTGTGCTGTTGCTTGGTGCTGTTGCTTGGTGTTCTGTGCTGTTCATGGTGGTTTGCAAAGATGAATATGACAAACAATGTTAAAGCCCAGTGCACTTAAGATTTAAAATCACTGTTTAGAAATTAGAGTAGATCTAAAAAAGCTGGAAGATATGCCTTGTTAATGAGTTACAAAACACAATATGGTTCAGATATTAATTCTCTACAAATTCTATAGTTTTAATGCAATTAAAAGACAAAACTTCAATAAACTTTTTAATTAAAATCAAAACTATGACTATTTTCTTAATGTTGAAATTGTGAAAGTAATTCTAGAATTCATATGGAAATTCACAGGACTGATAATAGTTACCAAAAGAAAAATAAGAGTAATGTGGCAAGGATATTACTTGATTTCACAATTTATCATAATGTTATACTAATCAAGAGAGTGTGTTAATGCTATGTATAATTGTTAAAAACTTAATACATAATTAATGACTGAAATTTTTCCTGGCTGTGCCAAAAATATAATAGGTAGAAAATGTTACAGATAATGAGGATTATTCTCCCAATCCACTTAAGAATTGAGTGTGTAGTATTTTAAAATCAGTGTGAGATTTTGTGAACAGGAGTAGGGATTTTTCTTTTCCCTACAATTGTCAATATATTATAGAAATAGATGAGCTGAAAAGTAATATAAATCTGTGTCAGCTTAATTTTTAATGAAAACAATATATTTTTTAAAGATTTATTTATTTATGAATACAAGAACTTGGTTGTAAGCCAGAGGTGTGCAGTACTGAGAGGATTCACCAGAGACAGAGTAGGGATCAGAACAGCATATTGACTGAAATACACTGCTGAAGGGAGCAGTGGGCAAAGCAGGAGATGTCTGCTGTGCCATGTGGGAAGCTCCCTCGCCAGAGATTGAACTTGTGCTGCAGTGGCTGCAGATAGCTTCATAATGCTGAGACTTAACCTGTTGCACCACCAGGGAGGTTCCCCAAATTATTTTGTAATTAAGTTTTATGACTGCTTGTCAGGTTGACCAATTGCATTTTAGACCATGTTTCTTTTTGGTAAGTCAGTCACAAATTCCATCTCTCTCCTGTTCTACCTCCTTCCCCACCCCTACCCTCTCCTTTTCCTCTTCCTATTCTTTCTTCTTTCCCTTCCACTTCTTTAATTCAAAATTTATTGATTATTTTTTTAACTTTCTTACTTCTTAATGTCATATAGCATAAATAAAATATATTATTATGAGTAGAAGAAAGTGAATCTGTTAAAGCTGTAAGTCGGTCAAGTTTTACAGATTGTTGTGAGATTAGTGTCTTCTTGGCATATTAGACCTCATTCCCAAAATGTAGATGAATCATTATCTAATAAATATTTAAGGGGTCACAGCAGTACATACAGTCTTCATTAAATTGCTATTTGTGACACGAGATCTGTGATTATAACAATGTCTATTAATTTAGAAACATTAAAAGCTCTAATGTCAGCAAAAATAATCAGCGAAAAAAGGAATTTTTGCTGAGCAGTATTATATACTGCAGCAAACATGTATATTATATTATTTTTTAAATATTTGCCATAAATATAATTACAAATATTATTTTAATGTATGCAAGGCATTTTGCTAGAAACTACTAGCAAACACTAATCACAAAGAAAATACTTTCTAAAAACATGATCCAACTGTTTTCGTATGCTATTTCATTCAGTCTTACAGCCGTTAGCAACCATTATCTTCATTACATGTGGGGACGCTAAACAATATAACATTAAATAACTTTCTCAAGTTTATAAAACAGATATACTAAGATTATATGAAGAAGTAAAAGCAGTATTGTTCTTAGGTAGATTACTTCCTAGTAACTCTTTTCTCCAAGGGACACTAGAAGTGATATAAATGACACCCTCATACACACACACCATGGAGATGAGAGGGCTAAGCCCTATTTGTAAATATAACACAGTATCCTAGCCTACCTAATTAATTGCTAACATGTATCTATACAACTATTTCTATAGGTATAGCTATCTATCTATAAATATATTTGAGAAATCCTTTAGGACTATGAGGGGCCACATACATTGATTTTGGGATTTGGGGTTTATTTTTTCATTTTCATGGTATTAGTGATTTGATTTAAAGTAGGTTGCAAAAAAAATCGTGAAGTGGTTACTATAAACAAATAGAAACAGACCACACGTAATGTAATTGTATATCATTCTGCTACCATCCTATATTTTTCTTTATTCTATATCTTAATCCACTGAACCAGTAAACATTATACCATATACTTACAGAGGTACAAATGCACACACACAATTCTATGCGCCAGGAAGGCTACAAAATCCTATAATCCCAATACTGAAGAAATATGGAGTGTGCTAGGGAGAGTAAGACCCTTAGAAATGTCTAATGAATTTTAGATGTGTCCCTCAGCAAGGCCTTTTCCACTCCCCTCAGTTACTACTCTTTATGTTCCTGTAGCCCTCAATCCATGACATTCTAGAATAAAACAGATATTGTTTAAATAAATTGTATTTTTAGTCTGTCCCCTATTGACTTAGCCTAATAAGGTGACTAGGAACTCCTGTATACAGTTCTTATTCCTCTTTATTTCTCCCTTCCTAGCACTCAAGACAGTATCTAACATATTTTTGGTGATTGAAATGTTAGTAAACAAAAACATGAATCAAATTGCAAATTAATTCCAGAAAAAACATAAGCATCAGTCACAGAGGAAGGTGAAGACCAAAAAGTTATAATTAAAAGAGCTTTGCTCAGTTTAAAATAGGAGAGATAAATATAAGATACAAAGGCTGGTCATGTCTCAGCTGGCCAAATTCCATTAGATCATGCTGTAGAATGACTTACACCTCTCTCACTTTTGATTCTTTTCGATGACCAAGTGAGTAATTTGAGCACTTAGGAAAGACATTTTCTTGAATCTGTCATTTCCCCAACTCTCTAACTGAATTCCTTGGAGTCTAAAAAAGAACATATTTCTAAGATCAAGGAACTTTATTCCTTGAGTATTCCCACTGTCTTCCATATTATCGATGATTAGTGATAAGACAGGTATATTTAGTTTTTAAATTTCATTGTAGTGTCTGTTAATCATTGCTAAATAATGTACTAAGACATAAATGTACTTGTTTAGGTACATATTTGATTTTGTCTCCTTAAGCTTACTTGCATGCAAAAAAAGTGGAAATTGTTATGTTAGGGAAATATAAACCAATAATTCCTATTATAAGTCAAATAGAACTTTTGCAAATCCATGTCTTACTGTGACAACTTGAATAGTTAGAATACAAGAAATAATGACAAAGACCTGTAATATATTTAAAATCACAACATGCAGAATCCTTACTCCCCCCAATATATATATATGTATATATACATATATGTATATATATGCACATATATATATGTGTGTGTATATATAGAGATAGAGAGAGAGAGACATATATATACACATATATGTGTGTATGTATATATATATATATATATATATATATATATATATATATATACGTGTGTGTGTATATATAGATAGAGAGAGAGAGAGAGAGTAATAGCAACATTTACTTCCAACTTCCTCTTCCTGCTACTATAAGGCACCCCCAGGAGAAACTGGGGCTACTTGGGTGTGAGTCCTTATGGTGAGGACTCATGGTGTGAGTCCTTATTCCACAAGAGAAATAAAGAGTTTTATTTACAAGGGGATTTAGATGAGGAGAAGAGAAAGGTAGAGTTAATGGACCAGCCTATGGAAAGATGCCGTTTATCCTCTCTTCAAATAGTACTGGGGTGCAAGTTAGAGAAGTAAGAGACTGGGATGACCCATCTTCCATGATTTTAAGGTCCACCTCACCACTCAGTTCCACTGCTGCTCAGGAAGTCCAGTCCACATCATACTGTGAGTTGCAGTTTGAATTGCTTGCGAGCTTATCCACGGAGATAGGAGTAAAGTGGGTGGAATTCATTCAGGGCATCATTTATTGGCTTAGATCTTGCCCCTCATTCTTCCTCTGATGGTTCCCCTTTTCAATTTTGGCACCATTTCTATGATGATAAAAGTCAAATGCATGGGTACTTGGGGTACAACCTTAGAAGACAGTCTGCTCCAGGGTTACCATGCATTCAAAGAAAACAGCAAACTGTCAAGAGGCATTGTTTATGGATAAACAATGTGCCCTAGTCCTCCATTTCTAGAAAGTAGTGATCAGTCAAAGCCAAAAGAGGAAATAAAACTGGAGACATTGGTCATATAAATAACAACCTAAATATCAGAAAAACTCAGAGGTAGAAAAAAATTCTTCAAATAATTATTCTTTAAAAATTGTTTTCTCTCCATTTCTATCCCAAGTCTATTGACTAGTACAGCAAATGCATTTCTAAGCAAATCTAAATCCAATGCACTTGGTCTGTTTTTGCATGTACACATGAGGCAGAATAACCAGGCAGAATTGTTGTTGGCTTTGTTGGAACTCTCCCTAAAAAGGAATCTTAGACTGCGTTCTCAACATCCAGTCTGTATGATCCTCAGGAACAAGGTCATGGCCTTATCAGACTCCACCTGAAATTTGCTCTTCTCAAGATTCCCACGGCTCTCCTCTGAAGTTTCCAGATCTGTCGATGGAGGTCTCTGGAATGCTACAGGCAAATTGGCAAGCTCTTTTCTTGGCTCAGCTCAATTTCAACTCCCAGAAAAATTTCAGTCAAAGCCTCGGTAATGAAATATGATACTAATTCTGTAATTTAAGGGAAGACAAAATTCCCTACTATTGAAATTTTGCTAAGATAGACTTGTTGCCGTGAGTGATAAGAATGATTAACTTTTAAAATATATATTTGATGGTATCAAGGAGAGAAAAAATACAAACACAATTTATTCCTACTCACAAATTGCAAGTTAACATCGCTACAGGTCCTGGTCAGTGAGAACCTATTCAAACGAGGCAAACAATTAGTTTAACAATAGATAACAATTCCACAAAGGAATCAACCCTCTGAAAAAGGATACTGTATCAGTAGAATTTCTTGTACTGGCAAGATGCAGCTCTCATCCCAAGATAACCCACCTGTGTCTATGCTGGCCTCTCTTTTAACAAACCTGTTTCTTTCAGAGGCAGTTCTGCCCACCTGTATCTATGCAGAATGGTAGTTACCAGAGGGCAAGGTCAAGTCCTTGTGACCTTGAACAATACTGAACAATGACCTTGAACAATACTGAGGCTCAAATTAGAGTCATACCTGGGATAAGCTGGTGTGTAAAGTGGGTAAAAGCAGCCAAATGTCTGGTCTTGGGTTGAAGCTAAATTTTCAGTGTTAGTTATAAGGAAAAGAGGATGAAGGTGGGCAAATTGGGCAAAGGAAATCAGTGGTATATTAATCGGCCTCTCTGGTGGCCTGGTGGTGCAGAGGTTAAAGTCTTAGTGCTATCAAGCTATTGCCAGCCACTGCAGCCTGGGTTCAATCCCTGGACAGGGAGCTAACCCCACATGGCACGGCAGACCTCTCTTGTCTCGCCCGCTGCTCCCCTCAGTAGTGTATTTTAGTAGATCTGCCTGTTCTGCTCCCTACTCTGTCTCTGGTGAATCCTCTCACCCCTTGCACTTCTGGCCTACAACCCAGTTCTTATATGCATAAATAAATAAAAATAAATCTTTAAAAATAATAAAAAATAAATGAGTGGTATGTTAATGGATGAAAACTAGAATTTAGGTGGGATCACAAGGTAGCATATAAAAATGTTAAACTAAAATGTTGCACACCTGAAATATATATTTGCATATATAGATGTGTGTGTGTTTGTGTGTGTGTATGTGTGTGTGTGCATAAATCAATGCTACCTCAGAAAAAAATAACAGAAAGAGAGAAGCAAGGAAGCTGAGCACATGGAGAAGAATAAAGAAGTAAATGAAAGACTAAACTAAATAAATAAATATAATTTGACCCCACTGGATTAATTAATTTGACTATATAGTTACTAAAATCATTTCTACAGAAGAATGTTGATTGATTTTACAACACTTCTAAAAACAGGTTCTCAATGGACTAATTGTAAACCTCCCATGACCTTGAACAATACTGAGGCTCAAATTAGAGTCATACCTGGGATTCCCACTAAATATGTTACACTTTATAGTACTGAGTAAATTCCTAAATATAAATTAAGAAATAGTCATATTTTACTTCCATTTTAAATTATTGTTCCTTTCAGTTTAAACTACTGTTCTTGTTTCCCATGGGCATACTCTAAAATATCCATAGCAGGCATAGATACTCTGACTCTGCATAAAATCAGATCATTGGCATTTGCAACTGTGTTGACAAAACAGACCCAATACCCCAGTTCCTTCCCACCAGTTAAAAAAAATTAACCTACTGAGCGAAAAGTGATTAACCTCAATGCTCCATTTAACAGCCTAATTTCTCCTGTTCTTATATTTGGAAAGAATGAATGGTCCGTCATAGGGGATTACTGAAACTTCATTGCCATAGTCTCACACACTGAAGTCCCCATACTGACTATTATTAAAATTACTGACTCCATACAACCAGTAATTGGTAAATATTTTGCCATTATAGAGTTGAATAATAAGTTCTGTTAAATGTTCTACTTTAACAGCTTCTGAGTCACAATTTACTTTCACTTTCAAAGGACAAAATGTACCTTTACTTGACTTCCAGTGGGGTAGCTCAATAGTCCTGCTATCGCACATAGTTCTTGCAAGTAAAATTTAACCATATCTTACTTTCTCCGTGAACATGATTACAGTATTATACTGAGAACATTCTCTTCTGAAGAAATTCATTTGACAGATTTATTCAGGACATACAAAAGGGCACAAAAAAGGGAAATGGTCTATTTCCTCATTCATAGTGCACAGTTCTACCATTTTAGTTGAATTCCTGAAAATTCTTTGGAAAACTAAAGATAACTACCCTATCAGCATTCACAATGTCAAAACAAGCTCAATGTCTTTTAGAAATTCTGAAAGTAATTACTTAGGAGGAAAGTGATCTCCTTTTACCTACTATGTCCAAAAACTGGGAAATAATTAACACTGTAGACATAAGAGGGAAAAAAAACAAATTTTAATTATGTAAATATAGGGACTCAGAATATAAATGTACCTTATGGTAATTCCAGTGAAATTAAATAGTCTATAGAAATGGAGTAATAAATTTAGGAAAGAAAAACAGAATGAAGAACTTTTCAATTAAAAGAAAAAAGGAATTTTGCAAAGTTCATCTACATATTCATCAAAAACAGACAAGCCTTTAGGGGTGATAAAGCTGTAAGACTGTCTCCCATCTCCCTGACCACCTGCGATATTCTGTTTTTAGGGTGATAAATAATTAGACAAAACATCATTCTTTATCTTCAGTCTCCCAACGCCTCTGAAATTAAAATAATCAGCAGCCTTTTAAATACATCCTGGGGCAGTCTTACTTTGGCCCCAAAACAATCTATCCCTCATTTACAAATATTGCTTGTCTATTTATATGTTACTTACAAACTGGCTCAAAGTAAACACCTTTAACAAACAATTTGAAACTATCTAAAGTTCTATGTAATGGTATCACTATCTCCATCACCCTTACTGCTCCTTATCCTTTACTTCTTCACTGTAAAGATTTTAGCTGCTTCTTCTCATGTCCCCTGGAGTATCTGTACCACCCATGATTACCATAAGTTATTCATAGTTTTCTGATACAAAAAAACTTTCACACTTGGCCCCGTGACTTATAACAATAGAGCAGCAATCATTGGTCATATATTAGATTTCTTAGATGCAGAGGCTCTTAGAAGTCCTGAGTCTGTGACTCTCTGTTCCATTGCTCATTGTGTCTTGGCAATGGAAGCAACATCATCCCATAAGTACGATATGGCCACCAAGACCTCCTTGCTATAACAAATTGCAACTACATCACATCTATATGTACTTAGGCATACTCCACCTACAGGACAGCGTGGTCTCAGTGCTTTGCTAAATGCCAGCATACCAGCGGAGGGCAACCTCCTCCCAAAAACCTAGGCATTTTGTGAAGCCCCTTGGACCAACTGAGTGAACAAGTATGGGAAGTCATACAGGTTATGGATGGCAGATTCCTACCTGACAACTACTTTAATTGTGCCCTTCTTATGGGAAAAACTACATTATAATGGGAAGATTAATCCAGTGATTATCAGAAGCTATTTTTAACGTGAAGAAAAAATGCTGATAGTTCCTTTGTTTATAACCTTACATTGCTGTCACCATTTTATGATGATCAGGATTTTTACAGTATGTGCTTGCTTTCTTTAAATTTTTTTAGTGGTCTACAGCAACACAATAGCTTTAATAAGTAAAAAATAAGCTTACCAGGAGTAAAATATCTAAGCCTTTGATAAATGTTGTTCTAGCAGATGCTTTCAGCAATAAAATTATCATGTCTCAAAGGAAATTAAAGGAGGAGCTTAGTTTCCTGAGAACTGACATGTCAGAAGGTCTCATTTTAATGAATTTTTTTGATGGTTAATTGGCTTGGTTGTCTTTCTAATGATATTTTTTTTCATTTTTGACCAGTGCTTATTTACTTTTTCACTGATTTCCTAATGAAAACTGCAATGAATTTAAGGAACTATTTATTTATTGTTTCTACACTACCTAGTTTATCTATTTCCAGAGACTCAATCACTTGAGTTGTAGAGACGTGACCGCTCTCTTATGGATATATTCTTTACACCATTATGTCAGTATGATGGAAAAGGAGACTATTTCCTTAGGCTGTGAAATAATATCTCCACTCATTCTGAAAGTCATTTCCTCCTACTATGTTCTTTAATTTTTCAACCCATCATTTAAATCCCTGGACTAGGAGTCCTCACTTTATATTAATTCTGTTCAAAAATGAAGTTGACAGCACAGGTTCTCATTAAGTAGGACTCACATTTACATATTCTTAGAGTAGTAAAGAATTTTCACTAAAATTTTGACTCTCAATAGAATAGTCCTAAAGTCATGGGAAAAGAGCCAAGTTTACTAGTCATCAAGGGCATTGAATTGGATCAAAGTAAGTCCTATCCTCCAGGCTGATGTGCAGTTGGCCTGAAGGCCGACTCAGATTGAGCCAATCTGGCATTAATTAAATTTGAGCCTCTCTGAACCTGAACTGGATAGTCTAAATTCACTTTCCATTCTATGATCCTTTGTGAAACCGGCTATCCTTTACTTGCCATTGATAATCTTTAAAAGTATCATAATACATTAAAAATTAATTTCAAATTATCTATCTAAAAATGGTATATCTAAAAATGGCTAAGCCCTTTGGATTTTGTTCTGCTGCTTGGCTTCACTTGCGATTAATGACATGAAAAGAGAATGCATTGAGCTACTACTTATCTTCAGTGATAGGAATAGAATTAAGCATAGCTAATGCAAGATTAAAACTTAAGTTCCTACTCTTGAGAGTAGAACCTGTTGACAATTCTACTTACGATAAAGAGCTAAGTTTGGTTATAATTTAAACTGGTAGCATTTAATAGTTAAAGGTTATTCTACATATCTCATCTTCAGCTTACTACCCTATTGCCACACACCTTCAAATTAAGGTTTTGAGGTTTTTCTCATTTTGTCCTTTAATATTATCTGACAGGGTATAAAGTATAAATTTTTAGTCCTGCTTTTGTTTCCCTACATGCACAACATAATTTCAGCCTTTACATTGTATACATTGTGTGTGTGTGTGTGTGTGTGTGTGTGTGTGTGTGTATGAGTAACTTCTAAATGCTCTCATCTCATTTTCATTTTAAAAATGAGAATAATTTTAATTATAAAATCCTCCTGTTGGAGTGGTCCTTCACCCCTGTGCCAGCGTGGCCCCCCCAATTGTGTGTAAACTTCTCAGCTTTCCCCCAGGACATGAGTAGGAACAAACTCTTCTCCCTGACTTTCCCTTAGCTCAGTGCTTTGGTCTGACTTCTGTCCTTGGTATCAAGGGGTTGAGCAAGGGGGCTGCTGGGAAGGGGGTGGAACTGAGCTACCGCTTGGGAGGATGCTTTAATAGAGAATGATAGATGTGGACGTGCTTTGGATTTTTGCCAGAGCTGTTGTCAGGGCAGGAGGACTTTGCACCCCCTCCATCCCTCCCAAAGGGGGAGCATGGACCTCAGCAGTGGCTGCTGCATGCTCAAGCTCCTGTAGCTTCAAGTTCACCTCCCACCACCAGTCAATAACTCCCACTCTACCCTACTCTTCTTCCTCTTTCTTCACGTTGTTGATTATAATAAATTCTTCATTTTTTTCTGCATCAAAGTCTTTTTCTTTGCATTTCTGGTGGCAGGTGGCCTGACTCAGAATTCTGACACAGAGTGTTTGTGGACCTTTTGCCCAGTTACACTTCCTATAGTCTCTATCTCAACCATTACCTTCTCTTAAAAACTCACCTTCATAAAAGAAGTAAACTTCCTTGCAATTCTTTGGTTATAAGATTTTTCAGCATACATTGTAAATGAGGTTTCACTCCTCTGTTAGAAAATCTATGGGATGGAGACATTGTTGTCTTTATAATTATACTCAGACATCTTGGATAGGATATTATGAAATAATTACCTACAGGATTGATTGTTTACTTCTCATTTACTCTATAATCCAGTACAGTCTATTTTTCTTTCCATAACATCTTTAAAATTACACTTGCTTTGGAGATTTTTTAAGTCCAATGGAAATTTTTAATGTTCTAACTCATCTGCCATTGTTAAAATGATTTGAAACTGCTTCAAAATGCTTACCTTGAAATTTTCAATTCTTTGATTAAGATAATTAATTTTGATTTTCCTTCTGCCATTTTCAGTAATTCTCTTTCTCCATCTACTTTTTCTCTGAACAGATAAATTATGTTGATATACTACAGAGTTCCACTTTCAATCCTCTTATTTAATCTCACAAAATTATATCAAAATTTCAACACACAACTTCAAGGTGATGTAGTTCAATAATTTTCAAAACCACGTATGCAACTACCCAAAAGTTGTCTCTAACTCCATAAGCAGAACTACCTTAAATTCAATATACAAAAGACAAAACTCTTGCTCTTCATCTCCTTCTCCACTTTAAATCTGTTTAATTCCATGCTACTGAAAGACCCAGCCTTCTACTCTGGTTTCAGCATCATAAAATCAGAAACCATCATTCAGTTTTCCTTTTTACTCATGTAATTAGGTGCCAAATTTTGTTAATTCAATCTATTTATACCTCTTTAATTTTCCCAGTTCCTTTTATGTCCTCCGCAGTTTTAAGGACTACCATAGCCAATATTCAGAGAGATTATAAAAACATTCTCTTAACTAGTCCAATACATCTATGTCTTGTTCCTTGCCAGAAAATATGTCTAAAAATCTGATTGGGGCACTTCCTATATAAAAACCCTTAGATGGGCCTCCCTGGTGGCACAGCGGGTTAAGCGCAGTGCTGTGGAACTGTTGGCAGCTGTGAGTGGAAGTTCGATGCCCAGCCAGGGAGATTCCCACATGGCCCAGCAAACCTCTCCTGCCTCGCCCGCTGCTCCCCTCAGCAGTGTATTTTAGTAGATCTGCCTGTTCTGCTCCCCACTCTGTCTTTGGTGAATCCTCTCACCACCCCACACCTCTGGCCTATACCCCAGCATGCATACATAAATAAATCTTAAAAAAAAAACCCTTAGATATTATTCATTACATATAATAAAAGTCACACACCTAACAAATTTTTCAGACTCCATCCTAATTAGTGACTTGTAGCTCACCAGCCTAAACTTACCACTAGTTTCTCTGCAATGGTACTAGGCATGGAAAGCCTTCCAGGTCCACAAAGACACTAGATCCATCTTCTCTCCAATAGTTTCATGAGCCTCTACCTTCCACTTGGTTGATTTCCATTTATCTCAAATCTCAATCATTAAAACATCTGTGAAGTTTTGCCTAAGGTTGTCCTATCTCCAAAGTTTTGGTGAACCCTTGTTATAATCTGATATCATCTGTTGTACTCCTACCATAGAAGTTTTACCCTGCTGTGCAATTTTCTCTTCCCCATTTCCCTTCCAATACTCAATTATATTGAAATTATCTGATGATAAGGATGATTTATAATTTGTGCAGCACAATTCTTGGAATAACAATTCCTTTAATTTAATTGTGAGTGACCAGAACTTGAGTCCCACCTAGATTTCTTTCTCAAGATGTAAAATCTGGTTTCTTAGTATTCACCTGGAACATTAATGTCTGTGATCCTTACAGTTTAAATGAAACTATTTTTGTTCTACATGAGAGCTTGCTTTAAAATTGCCTCTGTGGGTATAAGGTATTATGTAGAAGGAATTTTTTTTTTAAGTTTTCCAATTACTCTTGTTCTATTTTTATATGCAATGCTATTGATAAATGACCTATTTTTCTCTAAAAAATGTCCATGCTACTGAATTTACATCCCTTACTTTTTATCTGGAATTTATATGTAATTCAGTAAAGTCTGTTTTTAAAATTCATTTGATTGGGTTGAGAAATCTGGAAGACACTATAACAATGCTTTCATTCAGATTCTACTGGATGTTTTGGTTCTAGTAAAAAAGCTAATCAACACAAAAGTCAGTATTTTGCTAACAGGTGGTAGGCATATTTTTGAAATTTAGTAAAAGTTTATGATATATATACACCTCTGTGAAAGAGAAAGGACAGAGAATGGGTGACATTTTCTTTGCCTCCATTTTTAATTATGTTAAAAATCTTTCACTATTGGGCCCCCTGGTGGCGCTAGGGGTTGTCTCAGCACTATGAAGCTATCTATAGCCACTGCGGCACTAATTCAATCCCCAGCCAGGGAGCTTCCCGCATGGTGCAGCAGACCTCTCCTGTCTCTCCCGCTGCTCCCCTCAGCAGTGTATTTCAGTCGATCCGTCTGTTCTGTTCCCCACTCTGTCTCTGGTGAATCCTCTCACCATTCTTCCACACCTCTGGCCTATACACTATCTCTTGTATGCATAAATAAATAAATCTTAAAAAAAAATCTTTCAGTTAAAAAATCTACTTCCTTTGCTTTTGTGTGGCAGATGACTGCACCCCTTTTAAAGCATGTCCCCCTTAATAGTTTGGAGTCCTTGGTACCCCTTGTTGTAGCTATTAGTTAGGAATACTGTGGAAACAGAAGTTAAACCTAGATTTAGAATAGGAATCATGGCTTTCTAAAATCAGTTTGGGGTTTCACTCATCTCCCAATTATTTAAGTTAAACAAAACTCTCTGGGCACACAACACATTATAAACCACTTTATTTATAATACAAAATACAAAATTATAACCATGTTTTCTGTGTAGTATATATAATTAAGAGTTAAGAATTTTTCAAGTTATCTTGAATTTTTATGTCATTACTTTCTTTCAATTTGTATTTTACCTTTTAGAATGATCCATCATTTAAATATTTAAATAAAAGTTTGACTAATATTCTTAGCATTTTTTCCCTTTAGATAGGTTAGACTGAAAGGGGCTTTCTGAATGTATTTATAGTTACATTTATATTTCTTTTTAGGAAGCCAAACAAAACAAGAGCAGTTATTTCTGTCATGGAGCTTATTGAGCCAAAAGTATTACAAGTGATATTTTGAAATAGAACTAATTATATATTAAATTTACTGCATCCTGGAACAATTGGGAAGTCAGATTCAATGAAAAGATATAGTGATTACAGTTTTTGGAAAAAGATTTAAATGTTCCTTTGGATTGTTGTTATATATAGTCCTGGTATATGAGGAGCTTTTGATTTGTAAAGTTAATGTATGTCTTGTTAGATCTGTTAATTCCCTGCAAGATGCAATACTGTTATCATTACATTGTCTTTATATAAGATGTCACTCATTATTTCACTTAAATGTTTATTCCCTTCAGAGAATACTGAAGGTATGGTGAATATGACCATTATGGTCTATGTGCAGCTAATGAGAATAATTTAAGAAAGTAACTTTCTTTTAGATGATAATTAAAAAGTGAAAGCCAAAGAAAATAAGGTTTTTATCTAAGTTAGTTTATTGAAGGGTTTAATTGTGGTTTCTACATCAACTTAGATTAGACTTTTGCCTGTGTGTTTGTCAGAATCCAAGAGGAATTACTTATACTTAAACAAAAATTGTTACATATTGAAGTTTATTTTGAAGATTATTGCTTCTGTTATTTTAAAATGTTTTACCCAAAGACCTCCCACCTTCCATTTAAAATCCCATATGCATTTTTTCCACTTTGAATTAAGTTACTAGTTTCAAAACCAAATGCTGTGGACATTTTATTTTAATGGGTGCTAAAAATTGTAAATGTTAACTATAGTAGAAAAAGAAATTTTAACAAGTGCTAGCAAATGTCCTCAAACATCAACAGTATAAAGAATCCCAACTAAAAATTTCTAGCAGAGATGATTTGATCATAAACCTCTCAAGCAGAAAATTGGCAATCACTGTAGAAACAATTTCTTAGAAGGTATTCAACTTTCAAATAACCCTGAAACAAAGCCACCCAATGGCATTTGCTTTCCAAAGAGGAAACCTTACTGGTCCCTCCATTTAAAGATCCTCAGGAAAGCAAGCCTTGCGGGAAAGAGGAAGAACAGAGTCCCTAGGTAGTCTGAGTCTTCTGTGATGCGAAGGAGTGAAATAAGTTTTTCTTCTTTCCTGAACACTAAATAGGAGCCAATGAGTTCCAAAGTGGGAAAAAAATATGAATAGCTTAGATTAGATAAAGACCATAACAGACACCAGGGATCATTAACCTCTTGGTGAACTGAAATATGCCCCTAGCTTTTTGTACAGTTCAATATAATCAGTCTTGGTCTGTAATCATTAAGAACATAAGAAACGGTGATAGCCATCTTGTATTTTTAAGCTTTCTTCTAAAGATTATCTTTGAAATTTTATACATTTGGTTGTGGTGTAGCTGTAAGATTCTGCCCCTTGGACTAGATGAAAGCATCTAAAATATATATGTACATATATATTTATATTTACAGCTGCTAATAAACTCCAGAATAAATTTGAAGTTAGAAAAGACATTAGGAATTTTAAAATCTATATTCTAAATTTTGAAATAGAACATCATGAGAAAACTTCATTACTCTGAAATCACTGTAATGATGATGCCAGAACTGAAAAATTAAGTAATCTAAATAAGAAAATGTTTGTATATTATTTTATTTTAAAATTGTGGCTAATGAGACAACACTGATTTATGACACTGTATATGTTTTAGAGATATGCATTCACACCTCTGTAAATGCATGTTATCACGCCATGTCCAACACCTAAGCACCCATAATCTCCCATCAGAATCCATTGTGCTCCCATTCTTTAGCCCCTCTTGCTCCCATTCTTCCACCCCCCCCCCCTTCTCATAGTCTGGGCGCAAGTGTTTATTTTGTTTTGTTTGTTCCTTTGTTTTACTTTTATATGCTTTTATATCCATATTTGAGGAAGTCATCCAGTATTTAGCGCTCTCCTTCTGACTTGTTTTGCTCAGCATAATCCCCTCCAGTTCCATCCAGGTTGTCACAAATGGCAAGATGTCATCTTTTTTAATAACTGAGTAGTATTCCAGTGTGTGTGTGTGTCAATCACATCTTCGTAAACCACTAATCTGTTGTTGAGCAGTCTGGTTCTTTCCATAATTTGGTATTGTAAATATTGCTGCAATAAACATAGGAGTGCATATAGCTTTAAGAATTCTTATTTTTCATTCTTTAGGTACAGACCTAGGAGTGGAAATGCAGGATCATATGGTAGATCTATTTTTAATGTTTTCAAGAACAGTCAAGAAAAAATTGTTTATGACACAGGAGACTTATTTGTTTAAGTCTTATATTTGTATACTTAGGTTATATTCAATTATAAAATGCTCGTTTATCTAGTTTGTCATTTTCTAATCTGTTAGCATCAAAAATATGCTACAATGTTTTAAATGTAATCAAACATAGGAAATGATACCCAGGTAAAATTCAATCATACACCAAAATGTGCTTAAGAACTCAATACTATAGTCTGTATAGATGTAAACAAGTACTCATTGAATTCATAACTGTAGGCCTTACAGAAAGGAATCAGGAAAAATGAGGAAAGCAGAAGTTCCTGGACCTGAATTATAGTCTGAGATCTTTCAGTACATTCTCTTACTGAGCTTCAGTTCATTCTTTTACAAAATGAGTTTGTTTGAGGATGCGTTTCTTTCATCTGTAAAAATATGCAAACAATTTTGAGTAAGATTCCTTCAGAAACATCTAAGATATGCTTTTGTTTTTCCGCTTAAGGAGACAGTGCCATGTGGAAGGGAGTCTTTTAAAAACTCCATTAAAAGTGCATAAAATAGAAGCAAGCATTAGTGATTAAGGTAAGTTCCAATTATTTGAGAACTATTATGTTTGTATCATAACTTATTTCAAAAAACAGTGGCCAAATTTGGAGTCACTGCATTTCATCTAAAATTTAAAAGTGATATTCCTAATTTAAGAGTAGAAGTATGTATTCTTGACACCAATTCACAAGTGTAATATAAATAGTATTTTATACCCCTGAAAATTAGAATATTTAATTTAATTAGATGTGTACTACAGCAATCTCAGTTCTCTCATAAATTTGTGTAAAATAATACGAGACTGAAAATGCTAACTCAGAATACTTCTGCAGCAATGGGATATGTAAGGTGATAATACATTTTCTAGAAAGCCGAATGGGTTGTAAAAGAACAGTTTTATGATTAAATAATCCAAATTTAGGTATGTTAGGTATGCAATTTTCATGATAAAATGGTAATATGCAATTTAGGAACAGAAGTGGCTGACAATTTAAAATAAGCTTCTTTCTGAAGAAAGCATTGAACAGATGTTTGATCACCAATAAATCTTGTCAGTTCCATCATATTTTTACTTTGTTCTGTTCATCACTATATGAGGCAGAAGTACCAGCAGATCTGTGTGGTGTTAAATACTTGATTTCTACTTTTGGTTTTACTTTTAATGGGTTTGGTAACTTAAAGAAATTCAGTAGGTTGAATTAGAGGTTTTAAGTAATGACTGTTGGAGCCTTTCAATTTCTAAAATATGAAGACTATTTTTTTGGGGGAAATGACTAGGAGGATTATCTGAGGGAATTTTTTCCCATCAAACATTATCTTTATTTTCCTTCCTATCTGAATTCCTCCCATTCCAACATATTCTCTTCTCAGGGAACTTTGATTCTCAATTCTCTGCTACAACTTAGTCATTTTTTCCCCAATACCTCACCTACTCAGTCCTCAGTAATTTTTCTCTTTGAGTATCATATTTTTGTAATTCATACTTCTAAGTCTTTTTTCCTGTGTCTTTACATATTCCCTTGCTATTTTTAATTTTTAATATGAGCACAAATATAGTAATTCAAGTAGCACAAATGTAAATGGCAGCACACATACTAACAAAACTTATTGTTCTGAAACATATTTAATGTATAAATATTTGACTACATAAGGACACTTAGACTGGTGCATCATATATATTGGATGATTAACTAATCCTTCCAATATAGTGATATTATTTCAGTATAGATATGATAAAGTCAATAATCTAAAAATTGTGTTTGTGTGTAGTGTATGTGTCTGTACATGTTTATTTGGCTCAAACTGACATTTCCATCATATGTTTACTAACTGACATTTTAGAATATAATGGGTTTTATAGTTGAAAAGTTTCCTTTTATAATTTTAAACATATTTTTATATAGCCACTATGAAAATCCAACTACTTAGAATTTGGGGAGATTCTGATATTATATTAAGGTAGTATATATTACTATTACTCCTCCTACTATGAACATCCAATAATGTAACAAATAAAATCCTACCTGGTAAAGAAATTGAGTCAATTTCCTTTGCATTGACTTTTTTTGAAGGTAGAAATCATTTCTTACTAATAGAGTGAGCTTTGATATAACTTGTATCATTTAAAGTGTACTGAGAGCACCATCTTTTTAAAATGCCTCTTTTTTAATTTCATAAATTAAAACAGTGATAGTTTATTTAGCTCCTCTTGTTTGATTCTACATGCCCCCTGAAAAATTCACCAAAGCCAGGGCAACTGAAAGAAAAAGGGATAAAAGGGATTTTAGAGGACTCTTCGTATTAAGTACATTATAGTTTGCATATTTACCTCAATAAACCAGTGTACGTAAATAAGATTTTTAAAAGTGCAAATGACAGAAAAAAGTGTTTTAAAAACTACAAATGGTGATAGAAAAGATAATATCCCCATATATGAGTTTTAGGATTAAATACTTCAGATATAACAAGTCAGGTCTACATACTTGAGTGTAACTCTTACTTAAATGAAAACTCATTTAAGAAAACTAAATGGCTGCAGTTTATCAAAAGGACCACTTTGCAGTGGTTACTATTAATAATGTGCCTGCTATACCAATTCTGAATGTACAAGGGAGGGAAAAGTTGTCTTTTTTTTTTTCTCTTCTCTAAATTGTCTCCATTCTTGATGCCTCTTTTCTCTTTTGTCTCTTTTCCCAATTATTTTTTCTCTTTCGCTAAAGTTTTGTACAGATAAATCTTGTACTGATTTATCTTTCCTCCTCTAGTATATTATAAAGTTCATTATTGAAAAGTCATGCCCATAGGTTGTTTTTAAAAATGAGGTTAAAAGTTGTTTGATTAAAAATTGCATCTCAGTTTCATTTGCATTTATTTGGTTTCAGTAAGTATTAAAGCACTTTCACACATTTGATGCCTCTTCTATTGCATTTTTATGTAAATTCACACTATGGAATTTCCTTTATAATCTTTTTGTTCATGTATGTTATTTTTCAGGTATGTATATTTAGAGAAAACTAACTTACATTTATTTTTGCTTATGTGTATTGTTCTTTAAAACCATATAAATCCTGATTCTATTTTTAATTTTATTTTGAACAGAGTGTAAATTAGTAATATTCACTTCAAAAATCTCCTGTAACATCAATTATTATATCCAAAATTTTCAGTGCTATTTTCCATTTTAACCTATAAGGAAATGAATTGGGAAAAATAATATCAATTTCTAGTTGATCTTTGCTTATTTTCTTCACAGAATTTGCCACATAAGTTTTTAATTAATAACTAAAGTCTTCTTACAGATTTTGGCTATCATCATTATAATTTCAATGTATTCATTTGGTATTAAAATAAATAATGTATAGAAAATATCCACTAAGTGCTTTTTAATAAGTGAGTAAAATATTAATATGTGCATGAACAGAAAGATAATAACCTCATAGCCTTTACTGATGATTATCCATTGTTCTTACCTATTTACTTGAAGATTGTTCTTTTGGTTATATTGTTTGTTCTTTTTAAGATATATTATGATGTCTTGATGTGTAATAAATAAGTTTCCCAATATCTCAGAAACTCATTGTGATAGGAATGTTTAAATTTCTTAAAGATTATCTTTAGATTGTACACCAACATTTTTCTTGGTGGTGTTAATTTTTTTTAAAAATGCATATTCATATTACAATTTCTGTAACCTGTAGTTGACATATTAATATAGCTCACACATAATATACCCTGGAGTGTTTTTAAACATGCTTATCAAGGAACAGACCAAAAATATTTAATATGATTTATTCTCCTTGTGAGTCACCTTTTACATCACAGAATCAATTAGCCTATATATTGTGACCATTTTCTAATAGAAAGCAATAAAACATCTTTTTACAACATGAGTATACTGACAAAAAATATGACAAAAAATATGACATACAGAAACAGGGTATTTTGAGGAAGAATCTCTTCTTGATAATTTGTGGAAAAACACCATAGGAGCTAGTAGTGGCTCTGTTAGCAAACATATTTTGTTTCTTCAAATGAAATGAATATTGACTTAATATGTCCTATGGATAATTTTTAAACTGGGTCATATTTGACAATGATATTACTCTTAGCTTATTAATTTAAAATGTTAATATTCTTAATATAATGCTTTGGCATGCTCAAAGAATAGAAGCATATTATATATACATATATATATAAAACAATAAAGGAATTTTCTTAACTGAGTAATATTTTACTTTTAGAGAATGTTTTAGAATGATTATTTTTAAAGATTTATTTATATATACAAGAACTGGGGGGTAGGCCAGAACTGCAATTGGTGAGAGGATTGACCAGAGACAGAGTGGGGAGCAGAACAGGCAGATTGACTGAAATGCACTGCTGAGGGGAACAGTGGGTGAGACAGGAGAGATCTGCTGTGCCATTTGGGTTAGCTCCCCGGCCAGGGATCAAACTAATGCCACAGTGGCTCGTGATAGCTTGATAGTGCTGAGATTTTAACTCCTAGAATGAATTTTTTTTATAACAAATTCAACTTGAAAGTAATCTACTATATATGACTATATAATCATGTCAATTCATTTTTCACTTTAAGTTCATGCATCATATAATACCAAATTTGTATGATTTTCTTGCAGTAGTTACTTAAGATTTGGGATTTCTCTTATATAAAAAGAACTTTCACATTAATTGCATATATTTTAAATTTTCTCAACTACTCTGTCTCCATAGAGCTCATAATTAATGTTCAGAAGCCAGATTTGATTAAGAGGATGCCAAAGAAGTGTATGTTGGATCTGAATGACTTGGGAGTAGGATTGTTTTCTATGTGCATTTGAAGTTTGTAATTAAACAAAATAGCTTTGGATGGAAGGATGATTTAGCATCCTTAACTGAACACCCACATTTTTTAAGGAAACTTATAATTAGCATATTTTTGGTGATTTGCATTTGCAGAGCCTGTGATTTGAGTTCTACATCCGCCTATTTGAATCTAGGTAAGTAGGCAGGCAAATAGCCTGTTGCATCAGGGCACGTGACAAAAAAAAAAAGCTGTTGAACCCAATAAAATGCCCATGAACTTTATAGTAAGCTACTAATGGCCATTCTAGTTACTACCAGTATAATCGGTATGCTCAAAGAAAAGCTACTTTGTGAGTGGGAAGGAGGTATTATGTGAAGGGAGTTAGATCCAAATTGTATAATGTTATTTGTGGACTTCAGAATCACTATTTGATTGGAATATAAACTGTCTTCTTCAACATGTAGTTTATTGCTATGTGATCAACTCTGATTACATATATTTATTATTGAGAAATAAGGTATTGCTTAAACTAGTATCTTTTTCTTTAGGTTTTAATTAAGCAGAACCCTACCATAAAATCAACAACCAAGAGAAGGAAATTATACTTTAGAACACGATCAAACAAAATATGTGCAGAATTTATCAGGCATTAAACAGGCAATACAATTAGTACAGGCCAAAGGAAAATACTGAAGAAGAGAATATTAATATGAATGTTAAGAAATTACTTTGTGGCCATTAAAAAAATAAAAGCTTTATAAAATATTTTTTAAAGTTAATCTTTAAGGTCAGTTTGGCTGAACAGATGGCCAACAGCCTGCACATGCCCAAGTTTTATTGTAGCTACTGCGATAGATACTTCACTTTGACTAGCATCTGTGAGAAGGACACACCGCTGTCCTAGGAAACACAGAGAATCTTGAAGACTATGCTCAGAACTGGATAGAAGAGTAGGCTCAGAACCTGGTTGACAAAACAACTGCTGCATTTTAACAAGGAAAGTTTTTCCTACTCTATTTTTTGCTCTTCTTCATGCAGGATCAATAATCCCACCTCCTCCCAGTCTCCCGGGTCCTCCTCCCCCTGGTGTAATGCTAGCACCCCATAATACCCATAGTAGACTCTCCTCCTCCTGGGATGATGCCAGTAGGATGTGCTCCTGGAGTGAGGCCACCTACAGGAGGCTCCAGGGTAACCAGGCCTGGACCCCAAGGGGGAGACCTCCTACCTCATGCATGATGGTGCCCACCCAGCACCAGACAATTAAGGAGAGAAGAGAGCTTCTTTCTATCAGTTTTCTATTACTTGTTCTACATCAGCAGGTCATGGTGCTGTCACTCTGGGTGTTTCCTAACAGCATGGCAAGAAAGGCTTGCTCGCCCTTCCTATCAGAGAGGGAATTATTTTGGAGGGGACAAAGACAAAAAGAAAAAATGTAATGCTCACTGGTAGTAGAAAATGTAAAAATAAAATTGTCAACTTTTAGAGAAAAGCATTTTGGTTGACTACTAAGTTTTTACCTTTAGATGATTGAATCTTCTATTATTCAAAGTAGTATAATACTCTTTTATTATTAAATATGTTTAGCAATAATCCAATCAACAAATGTTCTTGCTAAATTATTTTTATTATAGGGCTCAAATGAGACATTAAATTGGAAACATTAAATTCATTCCTTTCTCCTGTCAACTCCTACATCAGCATCTCTCCCCTTCACATAACCTGTTCCTTGTTTCTACTTAGTCTTACCCTCCTCGAAGCTATTTTCATGCATATTGCTTATTATCTAAAAGTGTACTACTTTAGAGTGCTAGTGTACCTTTCTTTCAGCTTCTTACAAAATATAATAGTCATCTTAAAAATATACATAAAAAGTGTGTATTTTTGAAATATTAATTCATATTATTTGATTTTTTCTAAATGTGATCTTTAGTAATTTCCTAATAAGTATGTTCATATGTATATAAAGAATATAGAATTTAATTTCTAGAATTTTTCATTTTGCTTTTTTAAAAAAATTTGGATTTTTTCAATTCAGTGTAAAAGTTGCAGATAATTCATTTAAGATAACAATGCCATTGACATTTGTTAACTCTTGGGAAGAATGCCTACACTATAACTATTAGCTTGACCATAATTTTCTCTATATTTATTTGGATAGTGTATAAAGGACTTATTGGGAAATGGATAGTGAAATCATTCATAATATTTTGAATAATTTCCTAATTATTTACATTTAAAATTATTAAATCACTTTCATACTTTTCTCACATCAAACCTCCCAATTATTTCTACCTTCTCTCCTTCCCATTCCTGTTTCCACTTTTGGTTTGGACTTCATGCAGAAAGGTGAACAATTATAAAGATCTCTCACAATTATCGAAGCAAGTGAATATGTTTATTGGGGGGGGTAGTAAAATTGTATATTTAACCAGAATAATGGCTGTGAGAATGTGAGGTATAAAAGAGTTTGTTGTATTTTGAACAGCTGCCAATATCTTTTTTTATTAAGAAATTCTTTTGTACTCAGAAGTGCAAAGTAAAGGAACCCTATTTTAAGCAAAAGAAATTGGTAACTTCAGTCATAATTATTATCTATCTTCTTGTGCCTATTTTTTCTTTGTTCATCATCTTCCCATTGATGTATCTCCCTTTATATAAAGATGATATTTAACCTGAACACTTCTTCACTATAACTTATACAAAGTTTAAATTTAGCCATCAATAAGACAATTTTGAGATAAAGAGTTAGCAAAGATTTATTTCAACTATATGAGTAATATGAATTTTCAAATAAATTTCATGGTACTTTTAGTAAAAATAAAAAAATAGGAAACTGCCCTAAATGAAAGAATATCCATATTCTAACTTGAAGAATTAAGCACATATATCAGAAACTCTGGCAGTTTCTCTTACCACCAGACTCATGTATTCAAGTCTTATTCTGACTCTTTATATACTTGAAAAGTTGCTGCAAAATTAATACATCTAAAACTGAATTCCTAATACTTTCTTCAAAGATAAGCCTGCTTTTCCCACAATATTTTACATCTCAGTAAATGATGATTTTGTTCATCCACACCCACCTATTGAGTAAAGCCTTCAGCCTTCCTTGAGCAGAGACCCTCAAGAGGGGCCCCAGGAAGTTTGGATTCCAGCCTAAGGCACTGCTTATCTGAATTTTTTTATATGACCGCACTAATACAAACAACAAAAACAAAAATAAATAAGTGGTACTATATCAAGCAGAAAAGTTTGCACAACAAAAGAAACAATCAACAAAATTAAAAAAATAAGCAGTAGGGTGGAAGAAAATATTTACAAACCTTCTATCTGATAAGGGTTAAATATATAAAGAACTCAAACAACTCAACAGGAAATAAAACTATCTGACTAAAATTGATCAAAGGGATCAAGCATGTATTGTATTTTTCAAAGTAGATACACATGACTAAACAGGTACATGAAAAAGTATTCAATATAATAATCAACAGGGACATGAAAATTAAAATCACAATGAAAGGTCATTTCATACCTGTTAGAATGGCTATTATCAAAAGACAAGAGAAAACAATCCTATGTACAATATAAAAATGTAGACTATTTGTGGAAATGGAAATTAGTGGAACCACTACGGAAAACAGTATGGAGATCCCTCAAAAAAAAAAAAAAAAACAGAACTACATTTGATTCAGCAATCCCACTTCGTGGTATATATCTGAAGGAAATGAAATTACTATCTCTAAGGATACTTGTATCCTTATGTTCATTGCATTATTATTTACAACAGCCAAGTTCTGAAACAAGCTTAGGTTCCAGTGATAGATGAATGGAGAAAACTGAGACATAGGTAATTGAGAACTGTCTGAAATATAAGGCTTTAGGCAAACTATCTAAGCACTTGTAGTCTCATTTGTCAAAGGTTTATCCTAGTTATGTGAACTTAAGTAATCGGAAACAATTTCAAAAGCTTGACTTACTGAAAAAAGGGGTTTTTTTAGCCATAGCTTTACAATATGAGAAATTTGATTCCTTATTTCCTGGGAGTTTTAGATAAATTCTATTGAAATAAGTGCTTAATTACATTTACCTGATCAGAATGTATCTCCTGTAAGTATAATCTGATTTACTTATACTCTCTGGAGTTGGGAAAATATTTTGTTGTCTCACAAGAGGGAAAGACCACTCCGAATTGCAGACACATAAATACATAGGGAACTTAAATCTTTAGTTTTACAATTTCAACAACAGGTCAAGAGTACAAACAGAAATACAAGCATTCATTTCAGATTTCCAGAAGTCTCCTTGGTAGATATAAAATTCTTCATTGATTTGAGTTTCAAATAGACAAATAGAGAAGAAAAACAAAAGATTAACTAGCTTACTATTGTCTTTCACATGACAGATAATATATCTCTATCATACATCTACAGAGATCATCAAACACTCTGACTATAAAACCAAAATCCCAATCACTTCTGCCACCAAAGGGAATAATTTATCACCTATGCATGAACCACAAAACAAAACAAACCACAGCAAAAGATCAGTAAAGAAAGATGTCTTTAAAAAAGCTATCAAAGCTAAAGTTCTATTGTTGCTTGTTATTATCTCTAGGAGCCAACATATATACACACTTCCTAGGCTTAAACTATCACAGGTAATATTTCTGTCAGCCTCACGATGCAGTTTATCTCTCTCTATCAGATGAATCTTTGGGTCATTTCATTGACCAAACCCCAAAACTGTTGAAATAATTTTAAGTGAACTCTCATATTAATAAAACTGAACATGTGTTAACACTTTGATATTCCCTTTAAGAGGAAACCAGTAAAATGTAATTACCACTTCAAAGCAGAATTCCAAGAATACATGCAGTTATAGGTCATCAAAAATGCTGACATGAATTTGCAACTAAATGTAAAACTGGTCCATTCCTTGAGATGGACATCAACTTCATTCTCTCTGGGAAACGTATATTTCTGTTATTTTGAACACAATTATTTACACCATCAAAGAGTCTGCAGGTATCTTCTATTTTTACAAAGTTACAAAATAATGAAAAGCAATGAAAAATTTAGATCCCCATAATATCAAATAACTCTGGGAGGTATCTCTAAATGCATGTAGTGTCCATGGGAAAATAGTTTTCTCAGAGTTTCTCAGACTGTCTTTCACCATGACCTTCCAGCACAGGTGGCCTAGTAGATGACATGTAGCCCTGAGATGTAGTATGCATGTGAGGAGAACAGTAAATAATAATGCAACCTTGGTGTATAGTTCACACATATGAAAACATACTTCCGTAAACTAGCCCTAAACTTGGTCCTGTGCTGGCTTAGTCTAGGGTGGTCACAGCCTGCCTGCCTGCCTGCCACCCACAGATGGGCTGAGGGCCAGGGCTGTGGCCGGAACCCA
This sequence comes from Scalopus aquaticus, assembly GCA_004024925.1. Classification (NCBI taxonomy): domain Eukaryota; kingdom Metazoa; phylum Chordata; class Mammalia; order Eulipotyphla; family Talpidae; genus Scalopus; species Scalopus aquaticus. The sequence goes on from PVIJ01015495.1 coordinate 31,646, forward strand.
GTGGGCTGCCGCTCCTGGACCCTGCCACTGTTGCTACCCGTGTATCTCCTGCTCCCTCATAAGAAAGACTTCCTGCTCAAACATACGGTCTTTGTGACCTGCTTTCTCATCTGCTGCCATCAAGAACCAGGCAAGCTTGTAAGTGAGGCCCTAAAATATAGGTAACACCAAGTATTTTGCAGAAGTACACCCATGTATCTTTAAGCCCCTTTCAAAATATTTCCTTTTTTTTTTCTGAGAGTCTTTCAAATAAGGAGGATCTGGATCTGTTAACTGGGTTTGTATTTGGCAACTGGGTATGCAAATATGAGTCCCTCTTACAATAATTCAAGTCAGTTAATAGCATGCCTATTTGTTTAATTCTTTGGGACCCTAAAATAAGTAGCTTATTATGCCAATCATTCTCACCTGTGCCTGAAGTTTAACGCTTATTCTCAGTCTGCCTGGGATTCTGTTGCTTCTATTGAAATCAGAATTTCAATGCTTTTGAAATGATTCTTATCACTTCCAGTCTATAGTGGAAAGACACCACACAATTTTGAAACAATGCTGTTGGATTCCTCGCACATCTACCTATAAAAACACAGATACCTTCCATTTTTCAAAAATTCACAATATGCTACTTGACTTTTATAAAGACCTACATTCATATATCTTTTCACTAAACAAATCCAAAGAGGAGTTTCACCTTTGCAACAATAGATGAACAGTGAAAATAATGTTCAGTGTTTGTTTTGCAGCAGCAGTTATAAAGGCAGCCCGTGGCTAGGGCAGTGAGAGAGGAACCTCCAAGCTGTGTCCTGGGAACTACTTTATGCAGGTTATGTAGTTATTATTATATCTTTATCATATCATTCCAGTTTTACTGTATGTTAATGTTACTTTAAGTTTTATGTGTTACTTGATATGACTTGGTAGGTTATTTTTGGGGTCTGGGAATGTTAAAAAATTTTCTCTATAAATTGATGATAGTAGCTTGACTTTATGGCATTTTAGCTTAGGAAAGTTCTCACAGGAACGCTGCTTTGCATAGTGAGGAAAAACCTATAGATTTCTCTGTTCTAACTTTTCTTGCTTTGCTTCAAGTATAGCAATTGATTAAATTAGGATATCTAATGTCTGTTTTTCCTAATAGTGAACATTTTTTTGAGTCATCTCAATTTTTCCTCTTCCATGGATTGTTTTTACTTTCCCAATCTTTACTAGATTGCTTATTTGTTTTGTTCATTGCTTTTAAAATTCTTTTATAACAACATTTTTTTCCAAAAGATTTTATTTATTGTTATTGTTTTAGCCTTATTTTATTTAGTCATTGATCTTCTACTTCATGGTATATGGCATGTAGATGTAAATTATGTGAAAATTGACATTTAAAATTATATCATTTGAACTGTATTTGTATTTTTCCAAAATGTTAATACAATTATAGACATTCACTCCCAGAATATTCTTCCTATTTCTCTTCTTAATTTTTCAAATTTAAGGAAAGAATATTCCATAAACCCTTGTACTATTTAGACTTATAGTCTAATTACTTCAAACAGTTGCTGGAACAGAGTAAATTCTCATTGTGATAACTACAAGATAAAATAATATTGAATGACATATAGAGGTCAAAATGAGAATATTTTTCTTTTTTTTTTTTTTTTTAAAGATTTATTTTTTATTTTTTATACATACAAGCTGGGGTACAGGCCAGAGGCATGGGGCGGCGAGAGGGTTCACCAGAAACAGAGTGGGAAGCAGCACAGGCAGATCAGAAACACACTGCTGAGGGGAGCAGCGGGCGAGGCAGGAGAGGTCTGCTACGCCATGTGGGATTCTCCCCGGCGGGGCGTCGAACTCGCGTCACCACTGCCGACAGCTCCACAGCGCAGCGCTTAACTGCTGCGCCACCGGGGAGGCCCCAAAATGAGAATATTTTTCAAAAGATCATTGAGTTATATCCACGCTGATAAAAATAGATACAAATAGATAGAAAAATAATAGAAATATATCATGTTAACAAAGACCTATTATTCACATATTTGAATAAATTATAATTTTAAAGTAAACAAGAATCTAGACTCCAATTGTATAGAACAGTACATTGCCATTGTTTCTGTATCCAATAATTTTTTTGAATACTTCTTGTTAACTCTTGCTTCCTTCCTTTCCTTCAATAATATATCGCATTTATTTTTTTTTTTTTGGCATAAAATCAAGAGGCTTGATAATCTTTACTTGCAATTCCTCCTATAATTGTTACTTGTTATTAGAGGATAAAAGTTGCTTCATCACTGATACAATCATAAATACTACAATCAAAAGTGCTGGTGCTGGTTATGAAACAGCAATACTGATTATCATTATCTTATGTCAGAGGTCAAGGATGTAACAGTTAAAGGGATGTTTAACATCATACTCTAATCTATTAGTTTTATATAGAAAGAATAAGAAATTCACAGATAAAAATGATTTGTCTTCGTCACTTTGTAAAGGTCAGAGCTGGTACGAGAAACCAGATTGTTTTCACTTTCAAGTAGTGAAGGAAGAAATACCTCAAAACTTGAGAATTTCCATGAAAAATATAAGAATATATACACATCTCTTTTTATATTTTTATGTTTTATGTTTACCATGGATATGTCATAGATGAGATTTGTATAATGTATAGTTTAATAATGATACTACTAATATTAACAGATATTCTCATTACACACCAAAAATATAAAATTTTACCAGTGCCTTGGAAATCCTTTTGCCTCTTTCTCTTCAGTTGTAAACTCCTACCTCTTCACTTCCTTTTTCAAATTTATGACTTCATACCAGGAGTGATCTCCAAGTGTTTTAAGAGAGTAGATTATAGAATTAAAGGACTCAATTTTTTTCCAAGATAAAAAGTTCATTTTGACCAAAGAAAATTGGTAACAATCTAAACCAAGACGTACACTGGTGAAGTAACTCAAATTCAAGGTTATAAAATGAATTCTAAAAAAAATATAAGCACAAGACATAAAGAAAAAAAAATCAACTTGGCAAGATTTCCACTCAGCAGCATTCATCAAAACTCAAAAACAAGGTCAGAAACTCTGGTACTGGAATTCTAAATGTTTTGCTTTGTCTTTATTGTTTAAAATTAGTGGATCTTGAAGCAGAAGAATGGTAAGTTTCTGCCTTTTCAATAGGTTTCTAATATACTGGTTTCTTCAATTCCTTTATTAATTAAATATCTCTCCCAGTGTAGAGACAGGAGTCATTCCTACACTTGACAAGTACCTGTGGTAAGTTTAACTTATAATTAAAAAGAAGCCTTGATACATTTATGCCTAAGGAATCATATTTAAATAGCACATCACTTCTCCCCTTTCACTCATCATTACATTAATTTAATTAGAAAAATTAATTTAGATATCTGATTGATGTCAATTTATATTAAATATTAGAATAAAATTGGGCAGACTTGATCCTTGGGGATTTATTTGCATAGTGAACTGTATACATGTTTTGTATATAATGACATGGAGATTTAACCTTGCTCTATGGTCACAAGCTTATTTGAAGATGATTATAAACTCCCCACGCATGAAGTAACTCTACATTTTCTTAGTTTCCAATATGTGCATCTCTTTTGAAGAGTCTTAAAAACTTTTATAACTATACAATTAATACAACATAATAAATTTTGAACCCTGGGGAATATACTCATGTTCATTATCATAATCGTGAGTATTTGAATATGCTCATAATCATAATCATCATTTTTAAGACTTTAATTTATTTATTTTGCATAGAAAATCCTGGCTATAGGGCACAGGTGGGATGGTGAGAGGATTCACCAGAGACAGAATAGGGAACAGAACAGGCAGATCTTTGAAATACACTGCTGAGGGGAGAAGCAGGTGAAACAGGAGAGAGACATCTGCTGTTCCATGTGGATTATCTCCCTAGCCAGGGATCAAACTCAAGGTGCTAGTGCTAGTGCTGAGACTTAACTCATAGGCCACCAGGAAGGCCCTTGTGTTCATAATCCTCTTATACTCAGTTTTTCTTTGCATTTCACCCATAGAATACATTCATGTTCAGGCTTCTCAAATTCCTGCCAATAAAAATTGGTAAATTCGAAACTTCTTGGTGAATAATTTATGTGCACCCAGGAGAGTAAAAAGGATTTAGCTTTCCTTATGAGGGGTGGCGAACTATTTCAAGAAGAAAAAAACATCTCCTGTGACACAATAACCCATCTTGTGTCCTTTATGTGCTTGATAAAGTGGTTCTTTCATATATTTGTGAGTATGGGATTAGAGGATGTTGTTTCTACTTTCAATAAATTTCATGAAATATCATGGGTTTCAATATTATCACATTTATCTTTGTTAATATGATCAAATTCTATCTTGTCAAAATGGGATCCAATCTATCTCTGTCATTACCCTTTCTTTAACATAAAGATATTGAGCAGAGTCATGTACCTATTTGGTGCCTCTACTCTACATGCTTTGCATTCATCTTCTTTTTTTTTTTTATTTTATTTATTTTTTTTCCATTTTTTTATTGTTATTTATGTCTTTTACATTTTGCATTCCCCTTGGGCAGCCCACCACCAATTCACCCGTGATCCATCTCCATGGTCCCCTGTATTCTCCTCTCTTCCATTTTGTGCCCTTATCCTCCCCTCCCCCTCCCCC
>PVIJ01015496.1:0-20014 GCA_004024925.1 Scalopus aquaticus
GGGGCGGAGGATAAGGGCACAAAATGGAAGAGAGGAGAATACAGGGGACCATGGAGAGGGATCACGGGTGAATTGGTGGTGGGCTGCCCAAGGGGAATACAAAATGTAAAAGACATAAATAACAATAAAAAAAATAAAATTAAAAAAAAAAAAAGAAATGTCTTCTACCTTTTGCCATAACATAGGCAAGGTTGCCTCTTGCCAAGCAAAAATAGGGTTGAGGGCCTGAAGACAGTATAAAATATTTGAAGTAGGCAATGTGAGGATTGGCTAAATGAAATAACTAATCAGTTCTGACTCCGAAGAATAAAAAAATGACAGATGAGGCAGTCAACAATTGTGTGCTTCCACTGTTTGGATCTAGGAGTAGAACATGGAGTGAAAGGCGAGCTGCCTTTCACAGACTTCAAAAGGCATGAAAGGAAATCTTAGAGTTACCCCCAAAAAGCAGTAACTACACAGCCACATGGCATATAATTGATTATGGATTACTTTTGAGGGCGTACACAGCACTCCCAGGAGTTTGAATCTGTCACTACTACTTGGGAGCAATGGTGGAAGCCAGGAGGCTGATGCAAGGCAGGCAACAGAAGCCATGAGTAGCAGAACAAAGAGGAAAGCACACTGTACAGATGAGAAGATGAGGTAATGGGAAAAGATGTAAAAGCAGAGATTCTGTGGACTAATGATAAGCCTGATGTAATCTTCCTGCCTTCCTTATCACACTATATGCCAGGTAAATTATAAGGTATTGATGATACAGGGGCCTCCCTGGTGGCGCAGCGGTTAAGTGCTGCGCTGTGGAGCTGTCGGCAGCAGCGACGCGAGTTCGATGCCCGGCCAGGGAGAATCCCACATGGCGCGGCAGACCTCTCCTGCCTTGCCCACTGCTCCCCTCAGCAGTGTATTTCTGATCTGCCTGTTCTGCTCCCCATTCTGTCTCTGGTGAACCCTCTCGCCGCCCCACGTCTCTGGCCTGTACCCCAGCTTGTATGTGTAAATAAAAAAATAAATCTTAAAAAAAAAAATAAAAAAATAAAATACACCATTCTTTAAAAAAAAAAAAAATTTAAAAAAAAAAAATAAGGTATTGATGATACAGAGAGAAGACATAATTCTTGCTGTAAACTAGAAATGTCCATGTGCTCATGGCCTAATGTTTACAACAAAAAAGTAAAACCTACAACTGTTTTGAGTTCTCAAAACTCTATGTTGTCCTGTGAAACATCAATCACAAAGAAGCAAAGTTATATCAGAAAGTTCAATAAATTCTTGAAAAATTGCAAAAGGTCCTGTAAAAATGAGATTAAAGACCCATAAATTAATGATATGCTCTAACTTAACAAACTGCTGTGTATTATGACTTTATCACTGATGTTACATCTGACCTTTCATTAAATGGTTGGATTAAAGCCAGAAATAAGGCAACGAACATCAAATGGCAAAGCAAGATAACCAGAACCTAAGTGCCAGAAAGTATTTCAGCAGCATATTGACGACTGTAGTGATCGCTACAACAGCAGTAATAATACATATTTGTGGCGCACTTACCCGTGCCAGGCATTGTGCTAAGTATATTATATATAATAGATTAAATGTTCCTAAATTCTCACAACAAACCTATCTATAAGGTAGTTTCTAACATTAATCACTTACAGATAGCAAAATTGAAGCTGAGAAAGATTAAATAATTTGCCCAAACTACATGGCTTGTAAATAAAAGGAGCCAGGACTTGAACTCAGGCCTGTATGATTTTTAAAAATCCAAACTTCAACCACTGTCATTGTTTTCCCCAAAGCATGGAATAGTAGCAGGCACATGATGGACACTCAATACTGTCTGTCATCAAAGGAACGAATGGGGGAGTATAAAGCAGCTAACAGAGTAAGTCCAAAAGTAGAAAATACAAGTAAAAAAGCGTAATCAATACTTTAAGAAATCCCCCACTCAAACTGTGCAGCAAAATTGTAGGTGTCTGGAAAATATCAGTAACTAACACAATGGCCGAATATACTGACACAGGCGATGTAATGGCTCTCTCTGAATGAAAACCTCAGGGCGTCCATGAATCCACAAAGCCCTGTGGCTTTGGAATGGATGGAAACAGCATCAGGCAGGTCACAAAAGATACTGCAGATGCAGATCAGAAAATTCCTCCCCACATGGTCTCAGCACAGAAAGGTGCTGCAGTGTTGGTACTGCACTGACCTAACAGCCAAGCCCATCAGCTACCTTCATCACTTTTTACAATGAAGAAAACTGTGTGTACTAGAAAAGGTATTACACTCAAGGACGGTTCAGACCCCTCATTAATAGATTCCCATCAAAAGAATCCTTTCATTGGGTCAGGACAGTGTTTTATACAACTGACTCTGCCACCAAGATCAATGACTGGCGCAAGGGAAAGCACCTGTCCCAAGAATAGTTAATCTCTGAAGATCAACCTAAGGCCTGGCCTAAATGAGCCCAACGGTGAATGTACCTGAGCCAATGAGATTTCCTCTTTATGAGAGTCTGAACTTAAGCGAGGAGAGGGAAAGTGGACACAAGAAAACCAGGAAGTCAAACTAGTGAGGCTGTTACAACCACATTGAGAAGATATAAAGTCATTAAAAAATAGTAAGTAAAGACCAAATCTGAAAAGGGCAAATAGCAGCAGAGAACCAACAGTTTGGCTATTAAGAGGGTAACACACCCAATCATTGGAGCTCACGGATTCTTTGCAATGTCTCTAGCATCTTGTTGAAACCTATATGATGAGTTAGTTTATACAATTACTCCTGGATTCCCATGAGGCCCGGTCATTTCTTATTTCCACACACACCAAGAAAAATCCCTTCTAATAAACCACTCCTTACTGGCTACAGATCCAAGTAAACTCGGCGCCTGCAGTAGCAGCAGCAGTGTTTGCATACAGGGTGCACACACACTCAGGCCTGCAGTGAGATGACATAGCAAGCAGGAATCCCGATAAAAGGGATTAAACAACATTATTGAAACCTGAGTTGTAACAAGAGTTCTACCCATTTAGAGTTCTTTTTTGGTATAATTTCTCTTCTAAACATAACCTCCGTATATAGTATTAAAAAGTGTTACCAGATTATTCAGAGTAGGATACCCAGACAGGTTGCAATTGTTCTAGTTCGAGCTTTCAAAGTGTGGCTTTTCAACTCAAGGTGCACATTTTAATTTTGGTTTGGTTATTTTTCTACCAAATCTTTCTACTGCTAAAACATTACAATGTTTTGTATGCCAGCAATATGCTCCAGACACCTGATGTAACTGGGTATTACAATCACTAAGAAGATACACAAGCCTGGTGCTGGAACCCCAAGCATTTGATTGTTCAGGACATGAAAGTTCATCCAAATCCAAGGACAAAGGTTCTCTGGTGATGCAAATTATGTACTAACCATTACAATTTCTAAAATCATCTTACTGTTAACAAGGCAAGATCAAAAACAGTTGGGTGTGTGGGTAAACCCTCTTGGCAGATAATTTAACAGTATTTGGATCTTCACTGAAATTCAGAGTACTGTCAGTCATGACTACCATTGAAACACTTTATCTCTTCATGACACATTCACCAAAGAAACTCCTGACTCAGCCCAGCATGCTCTCCTAAAAATCTACTCTTTCCGTAATAGAATGCTTACTTCCAAATCATTCTGTGTATCTATAACCTTTCATAAAGGCATGTCAGCTGTTACTCAGTATTTGCTCTATGTCAATATTTTGCACGTGTCCAGAAAAACCGTGATAGGACAAACAATGAGAATTTAGGGCAAATGAGTTATTCTGGGGAATAACCATTAAAAACAAAGTCTATTTAACAATGAATGTTCTTAAAGCTAACACTTTTTTTAAGAATAATGAAAAATTTATGATGAAGAATGAACTAGTAATATCTGATCAGGTCATAATTTGATAACAAATAATATATTTATCTGTCTTCTTTGTTCCAACTAAATACAAAAGCAGCAGTTAAAATTTGATACGTAGCATAGTTCTCTTTTAACGCACAAATTTCCATCTAAACTTAACTTGAATAGACAACTAAAAATTCTACATTTTAATATGCTATGAAAATCACTTACAGTAATCACATCTAATATTGTAAGATGCCAGGCACTGCTTTTACATAAATTTTTCATTTTATATTCAGAACCACCTTATGAGGTAAGAAATACTATCCCCATTTTATAGGTAACGAAGGAACAACTATTTAAGTAACTTCCACAAGGTCACAGAGAACATTATTTGTAGATCCAAAATTATAACCAAATAATATAGTTCCAATCACTATATTAAGATGCCAAAAACGTAATGTGGTGAATGCGCTCTGCAAACAATAAAATGTGCAAATGTAAGGTTGCGCCAATTAAGGGTACAGGCTTTGTAACTGGACCTTGTGTCAAGTTTTAATTCCAAGGTACTGGACAGACTAGCTATTTAAACTTGCTGGTAACATACCAACTTAGGAAACGAGTAAATCACTGAATGCTGAGCTTCAATTTTCTGTTCTATAAAATGTAAATAGTGGAGTAACAGTTCTTAACTTCATAGGATTGTTGATGGATTGGGGCAAAATTCAAGTAAAAGGATAGCAGAGTGCTTATCACATAGTATGCACTTCATGAATATTCACTATTATTTATTACTAGAGTTCTCCATTATCATAAACTTTCATTCAGTTACTATGGCCATTTTCTAAAACAAGTTAAATATAACAATATTGAGATAAAAGTTCATGAAATTAAGACTCAAAGCCTCAAAGTGTGTGTGTGTGTGTGTGTGTGTGTGTATCTCAGCACAATTTTGAAATGGAAAAGGCTACTTTTTTAGTATTATTAAATAAATATTTATTTAAAGAGTCTGGGTATACATGAAGATGTGCTAGGCACTGTACAAAATCATCAAGACAGTTCCTGACTTCAAAAATATACAATCAAGCATATTAATTCTGCTGAGTGGACACAAACAGCAAAACCTTCAATTTGGGGTATTTTCCCACCTAGATACACCTATGTTCTTCACTATACACCCCCTGCTTGCGTCCTGGTGGTGGTGAATACAGAGGAAGAAGCATAAGAATAAATAATAAATCTGGTCAAATGAAATGGGGAGCAATGAAGATTCACAGAGAAATGAGCTGCACTTGCGACCCTCTTAACCTTCTCAAAAAACATTTTGGCTATCTTGGTACTAATGACGTCTGTTAATTAAGTGGAGAAAGTAAAAAGAGCTCGAAGTTCAGAGCAAAGAAAAAGGATGCATAACCAAATGAGAGAAGGAATGAACTTGTAAAGTGAAAACAAGTCAGAATAATTGAGAGTTCAAGTGAAATGTTTTTTCTTCGTCCTGCCATGTGACCAATGCCTTAGAAACCAAACAGTCTATAACTGTGCTGACCCTTACTCTTGTTTAATCCCAACGTTTCTTTTAGTTCTTGAAGTCAGAGAAGAGAGAACGAACAGAACAGAACACAGAAGGATTATAACAGCATGGGGATGTTACGCTGCACGTATCTTAAGAGCTCAGCTTCAGATCAACTATGAGAGCCATGGCTAATCAAAATTCCAGTAATCTATGGGTTCCAATTAGAAAAGGAACTTCTAAATCTCCTAACTAAGGATCTAGAATACTTTCAGAGGCTACGGCAGGAAAAACCTGAAAACCTAATTTCCACAATTTTAGAAGATTTCTATCTCATTTTCAGTGGTCTTGCTATTTGAAAAAAATCATTTGCAACTTGACAACAGAAAATGATATCCATCTCCACTTACTTGCAGTAACACCTATAGGGAAACTCTCCTTCTATACCCACAGTCTCAAGGCAGCAAAACCACAAAACTTGCTGCTACTGCACCATAAGCTCTTTAAAGTAAACTGAATACAACTATTTATCACCATAATGCAATATTATAAATACATAGTCCCAAAAAATGTGAAGGTGCTTTTCAACAATAAAAGCAATGTTAACCAAAAACTCAGTTCATACACAAAACTAGGTTAAAAATTAAGGATGGGTTAACATAGTCTTCACAGATTTTCTTCTTGAAGTCAGGGCGGGGCGGGGGATGGGGCATGAACCAAAAAATAAAAAAGGGTTATATTCAAGGTATATCTGTATGCACTAATGTACACCCACCCGGTGTCAGTCATACCTCATCCAGCTATGACAATGCAAGCACAATCCAAGCCTGTGAAGCTGGAGTGCATGCTATACCTGTGACTGTTTCTCCTCTTTCCACCGCACTTAGGAATGGAAGGTATCCTCAGGAGGATGAGCTGAATTATATAGAGAAGCTCTTAATCAAGCAGCAGCAAAGCTATCTATAATCTATAACCAGAGGTAGGACTCAACATAAAATAAGAAGTTCCTTATGGCACTTTACCTGTTCTTCTTCTTCCTACAACAAAGAATCCTATGAATATTTGCTTAAATAGCTCACATGCAGAAAGCTTCTATGAGAACAATGAACTCTTCCAAGAACCTCAAGCCTGACCTTCGGAGATGACAGAGTCACCTCAGCCCAAGAGTCAAAATAAAACAAAAAAAGAGGACCAGAAGGAAAAAAAAAGAACAAAGAAATTCTAACCACATTTACTTTTTCCTTCTACTTTCTAAACTGGTTCCAGTTTAGCATCTAATGCCTATATCTGCCATGAACCATTAATTTGGCTATTATAAAATATTCCTAATCTCTCTAGTCCTGATTTCACAAGTCCTGATGTAGTGTTATTTTTCTCTCTATGGCCCAGATAAGATCTTTGGACAGTCCTTGGAACCTTCATTTCCTCCTTCTAAATTCCTGCTCTGTAGCCCTAGAGTTAGTAGAGAGGGGGCATAATGTCAATGGTTCTGCAGAAACAGGTGAGTGGAATAAGGGAATTCCAGCAATTTGGGTCCCCTCTGCCAATATCAGGCTATTTCTCTTTTCCCTAGTTTTTAATAAGCAAAGCAGAGAGAAAAAGAATGAAATACAGATGAGCGGCTAAAGCAAGGAGCTACCTCAAGTTTTTTAAGAATCCGCCTATCTTTTTACTGGTCATCAGTTCTTAAGTCTGAAAAGTATATTTAAAATATGTTGTGTGTAGGAAAGCACAAAAGATAACACCTTGCAAAAGTAAAACATACAGGTTTAATAATGTTGCAACTAATGAAGATGGTTTATAAATGAAATACCACCTACACATTTAGTTCCCTAAATATATTAGACTATCAATTATTAAAGTTAGACCTATAAGTACAAATTTTCCATATGTGGAAAAGTAAATCTGTTTTTAAATTAAAGAGAAATTATCACTCTAATTTTTAAAAATAAAACTATCAGAATATAATTCAAGTGTAGCTGCTCATAGTCACTGAATAAATTTAAATTTGATAATAAAACATTTAATTTCAACCAATGCACCTTTGTTGAAGCACATTTAGCTGAAATAACTTTGAGTCTGGTTTATTTCCATCACATATAGCACATTTTTCCAACAAGAGCATGTACATTCAATATAGAACATTTCCAGCAATAGTTACAGTCTTTCGAGTTTCCTTTCACAGTATATTTTAGTGCAAAGCACTGGGAAGGGTAAAATTTTTTTCCTAGCTATAGGAGCATTTTATTATGACCTTGTGGATCTTCAACATTTTAAAATTTTATACAAAAGTATATAGATGGACAGGGTCCCTCTTAAGTATAGGTGTGAACCTATATAAAAACATGGTATATTTGCTGCTGTACCTTTAAAAATTATAATCTGTCAAAAATTACTAAAAAATAAAATATTTCCTAAAAAGTACAAAATATTTATACACAAAAACCTGCCCAAAATTTCATAAAGATAGATGTGCTTGTTTTTCCTAAAATCTTGATTATAAAAATGGACAAGAATTTATTATCTTCCAAATTTTACGTAGGAATCAAATATTTATTTAAAGTGGCCATTTAAAATTTTTCTTGGGAGGAAAAAAAATCAGGGTTTACACCCCCATCTTACTTTTTCAAGAGTATTTAAAGAAATACACTAACAGCATAAGAAGTGGATGTGCACAGATTGTCTGCATCCATGAAACACCAGCAAGCTATTTACTGCCTTCATAATAACATTAGAAAATGTGTGGCCTCTAAAAAAAAAAAAAGAAACTGAAAACTTAAGTTGGAGCAGCATTAAAGTGCTTCATATAAAATTTAAAAGGGGATGCTTAATTTTCATTAAAAGCTCAGATGTTTACAAATGAAAAATGTAATGATCCATGGATGAAAATGAATTGGAACATCTATGTATTATACATTTTAGAATAAAACTTTCAAACATTTAAGTGCTGGAGAACAAGTTAGAAATAAATGGATATAAAAATAATTACAAATATATTTAGTAGGCTAAATATTGATTAAGTGTTGCTACTAATTCATCTTTTGGCCCTATCATCCTCTCACTAGGAAATCATCTATCTGTACAATCCAGATGAAAATTTTGCCAAATAAAGCAGAACAAAACTAAAACCACTAAGATACAGTCTTTGTCAACTAAAAATCACCAGTGGTGATATTTTCTTCAGGTTGTTGATCACTTTAATCAACAAATTGTAAAATAAAATTTGCAGCATTTTTGTAGAAACTGCAGACCAAACGCACAAGGTCAAGGGTGGTTAGCTGATGGACTGTGATGCCGATATGTAATGCCACAGCTACTTGAAAGTGCTGGAAAAGGCAGTGCCTCAAAAATAAGTGGTTAGGTGGATATTATTTTAGTCAGAAAACAGTAGTTACAGGCGAATATTTATGAAAATGATTTTCTTTTTTTTTCTCATAGTACCATTTGAAGATGTTTAGTGGTTCTAAGACCAATTTAAAGTCTTTCCACAAAAATGAACTCCAAACCTTTTCGTACATCACTTGAAGTTATCTGAGGAGAAATGGGAATAAATGAACACTTTTGAGTTTACCAATAAAACCTCGTTTTTTAAAATTAAACAATAATAAATGACTTCTAAAGGATGGCTTCATCTAAAGTTTTTCACACACACACACAAAAAAAAAAATGTGTTATAACCAAACCACAACTTTTAACTTACTCAGCACTCTTAAGTATACAGTTTCAGAACCTGAATGGAAAACTAATTTAATACTCATTAAATACATTAAATGTCTTACTACAAAGGACACAGGAACTGGAAGTGAACTTAAAAACTATATAGACTTGCCAAAACACATAGGAAGTCTACTCCTTATTTTATATTGCATTCTTTTAGAATCTACATTTGTTCCAAACCCTTCTAAAAATATAATTTTTCTTTCTTCCCAATAGGGATTTTACTTTTCTTCCAAAGCACAACCACACACACCAAAAATTCCTACTTACTAACTACACTGAAATGATAATCACCAAAAAGTTTGTTTAAACAAAAGGGAAAAATAGAGAGGCCTTGGGACCTAACTAATCATTTTCCCACTGATCAAAATTTAAAAACAGTAACATATAATCCCAAGAAGGAAAAAAAAAAAAATCCAAACTTTTGTTTATCAAGTTTTCCCTTTGCCTGGAAGCACTACATTAAATGTAAATAATATATGCTAGTCATTCTAAATTCAATTTGGGTTTTTTTTTTTTTAAAGTGCAGCACTTTATTTAGCCGTCACAGATTAATTTTTACAATAATTACAGAGTCTCAAAAGACTTCTTTCCTATAATTATCACCTTCACAAATTCATTCTAATAAATTTAACTTTCCTACAACGCATTAATTAGTAGACTAAGTCACTGAATCAAATTAAACCTGTGCAAAGTTAGTTAAACAGAAGACTCCTATTGTAAACATAAGCCAGTATAAATGTATCTATTTTACAACATTAAAAGGAAAGCACTGACCCTGTGCCATCTACCTATAACTACATTGCATGGTTCTGTGGAAGATAAGTTCTAAAGTTAATTTTTGTTCCCAAACCACTGGAATAAAGGTCACTGAAGAGGTAAATGCAATATGTACATTCCTCTTGCAGTTCCCATTGCCATAAAATATGTGGAAGCAAAAGTGTTAAAATGGAACCAGCTATAAATTAGGGTCAAATGATTTTTTTTTTAGTTCGATGGGGGAGAAAAAAGCAAAACTCTGTAACTGTTCCTCACCAGACAAGAGCCTTAGATCTTGTACTTCGGCCTTTGGTTTTGTTTCCTTCAGGTGAATTGGAAGCATTTGCCTTATGAGTTTTCTTATGGTGCTCAAGATAAGTCTTTTTGGCAAATGCCTTTCCACATTTATTGCATCTGTGAAGAGAAAAGTTTTTTGTGACTTTTACTTCAATACCAACGTCAGCTACTTCATACTTTTTACTAGGAGAGTTAGAAGTGCCATCATGTTTTGAATCATTATGTTTCACGTCATCCCTCGAAGGACCTCTTTTTGCCACTTTATTTAGAACAAAATCAATGGGCTTTTTTATAGCTCTGATCTCTAAGCTGGCTGTTATTTTCCCAAGATAGCGGGATGACTTTTTATGAACCACAGTTATATGTCGTATCACATCACGTTTCCGACGAGTTTCATAAGTGCAAAGAGGACACTTGTAGAATTTAACATAAATGTTATTCCCATCTGTGTGCAACTCAATGTGTTTAGTCAAGTTCTGTTTGGAAGTAAACTGACGTTTACAGAGTTTACAGTAAAGTTGCTTAAAGTCAAAGCCAGCTGAAAGTTTTGGTTTCCTGGTTTTTTGCTGGCCACCTGCAGCAGACGGACTAGTTGATTTAGGGCTCTCAGAGTCTTGTTTGACTTTATTTTTCTGTGCTGCCGGTGTGTTCCTTTTTTCATTTGAATGATTTGTTCCCTTTAATTCATTCTGTGGAGAATGGGTAATGGAAGGGGGAGAAGATTCTACAGAATCTGCTGGTTCAACTTTAACTTTTATTTCTGAACTGTTGGCAGTATTATTAGGTCCTTTCTCTCTTTTAGAGTTTGTTCCAGAAAGAGTTATCTTGTGGACAATTTGCATATGTCTTTTAAGCATTATTTGTGAACTATATTTCCTCTTGCAAAGGAGGCATTTGCATGCAGTTAAATTGTATTCAGCCTTTGAAGACGACTTTTGTTTTCGCGTCTTAAAAGATTTTTTAGGAGAAACAGAATCCAGGAACAAAGGTTGCCCAGGCTTTGTTGCTATATCAGGAGTAATTGAATCCCTCCTTAGTCCTCTATGAACTTCATCAAAATGCCTCCTTACATTCGCTTTTGTAGCAAATGATTTACAACATACTGGACAACTCCTACTTAAAGGAACTAGAACATTCTTATTGCGCCCTTTAGTGGATTGGTTTGGATTCTTTCGTGTTTCAATGTACTTTTTTAACTCTTCCATCTTTTTCTTGTGCACTTTTCGAATGTGACGACGAACACCTCGTCTGGAATTGAATTCTTTTCTACAAAGACAACATATCAACTGGTGACCAAAATCAGAACTGTCAGAAGTTTCCAAGTCAGCCTGTGCTTCCTGAGGTTGTTCATCAGATATAGGTGCAACTTCATCTGCAACAATCTCAACAGCAGGGGGTTCTACAGTTTCCACTTCTGTATCTGTAACTGGTGCTGCTGTTTTAGACTGTTCAGTGCTAGTTTCCTGTATTTGAACTTCGACTTGTTCGGGAGTACTGCTTGACTCTGTGATTTCAGTAGGATTATCAGTCCTTGAAATATACTGAAACACTGCGTTTTGGTTAGTCTCTATGGGTTCTAGTTTAATAATATATTCTCGCTTGTCCACACTTGGATATATGGCTTCTAGGAGATCGTTTATGGCTTGACTTTGTTTATCATTTACATCAGGAAGGTCTGTTAAGTAAAAAAACAAAATTTTAGTACGAAATAACTAGCCTGCTCTAGCCTTAAAATGTATTATGAATCTTTATCTCAAAATTGATTTTATTCCTGGTTCATATTTATTTTTATAAGAGCATTATCTACTTTTCAGTACTTTTTGAAGATAAAAACTAGTATTAAACTAAAATTTGCCTTAATTTTAAAAATCTCATCATGGTACACAAATATTAAGGAGCACATAAAATCAGAAGTTACTTCCATTTCTAAATGCCCTTAATATGCAATATATAAGCACATGAAGTGTTCTAAACAATAAGAATATTTCATATTTTAATCTAAAAGTTTTAGGTTAGCAAAGACAAAGGTCTCATATCCCAAAACAAAACATAATGAAGAATGTTACTACATACAAAAATTATTTTGTGTAAGAAAGCATAACAATACTCTAATTATATGAAGATTCTAAACATCTCATGGAAATAAGAAACATTTATAGGAAAATATGTAAACATCAATAATGTGATTATGTTATTGATAATGTTATTGCTATACGCAGTCTTATGTGTCTTAACACGACACAAATGACTGAAAACTCTATTCCAAAAACTAAGTGTTATTTACTTGTGCAATAATTATACCCTCTACAGGCAACCAAATACTCCTACTATAATAGAGTTGTCTAACACTGGTTATGTTTACACACATAACTCTAAAATACAGCATCAAACCTGGTATCAATTTATAAATAAATAATGATTCATTATAGCGCTTCTGGTCTACTCATCTTTCTTTTAAAAATGCAAAAAGGATAACACTTTCACAGAGGTATTTCCA
This sequence comes from Scalopus aquaticus, assembly GCA_004024925.1. Lineage (NCBI taxonomy): Eukaryota > Metazoa > Chordata > Mammalia > Eulipotyphla > Talpidae > Scalopus > Scalopus aquaticus. The sequence continues at coordinate 12,648 of PVIJ01015496.1, forward strand.
GAATGGGTATTGCCAAGAGTATGCAAAAAGCCAACAAATCCATTCACCTATTTCCCTCTGTAGTCAACTCCACAACAAAAAAATAAAGAACAGCCACTAGAAAATTAACTAATTTTCTACTAATAATTACAAGATTAGATTTGAAACTAATCTCCACAGATTGCCTTTTCATACTTCTCAATGATAAAGAATAAGATCTAACAACAGCGGGAAGGTTTCCAAATTAATATGAAATTTTTGTTGCATCTATGTCCCATCATATACCTTAAATCAGTTTAATAGCAATAATTAAAGCAATACTTTTGATATTTGGAGTATGCATTTCATTTCCATCCCAAAAATGTTAAGTTGAAAAATGCATAAAATCTATAATGCAACTATGGTATCAAGCTGACAAAATAAGCTCTATACTTTGTAAATCCACAAGAGTTTGAGTTCCTGAACAAGAAATAATGAAGGCAATCTACTACTTACTAAATATTTAAAGAATTTAAATTAGGTCTTTAAAGTAAGAAAATAACACCATTATTTATACTGCTAACTTAATCATGCAGAGACAATACACTTATTAATTCAAAAAACATTTGATTCCATGAAGTTTTTATTCATCTACTGCAAGCCTTTATCACATAAAGCTATTTTGGATCTTAAGTTAGATTGTGACACAATTGGAGCTTCTGACAAAATGACTGATCTAAATATTTTCACTCAGAACAAAACTGATCTTCAAAACAAGACACAGAAAACACTAGAAAAGGCTAATATTTTTAGTGTACTCCAGTCCCAAGATACCAACTCATATACTCCATCTCCACGCCTAACCTTCTCATTTACATAAGGGAAATCTAAATAAATGATAAATCATATATGGTAGCAAGTTGTTAAAGAGATTAATGGGAAAATACCAATGCCCCTCCTTCAAGCATTGATATTTTAACTTAATCCTGAGTGTAAACTCTGAGGTCCACATATTCAAATATAGTATCTAATATTTTAATACACACACACACATTTATAAATCTAACCTGGCATATCTTTAGGAAATTCCAAGTGAAAAGCACTGATACGAAAGCACCTAAGAAACTGAACATTAACACTGAGACTTTATTTCATTATATTCTTCATCATTAAATTATGTGTAAATTAGGTCTCAATACCATTTTAACACAAATTATAATTGCAGTATACAAATACTTAACTGCAGAACGCACAGCTGAACATGAATAAAACTTACTGTCATCCATTTGGAGACTTGGTGGGCAGTAGAATTTCTTATGGGTAATTAAATTTGGTAATCCTCTGAAGAGACTGCGGCATAGTTTACATTCAAAAATAGTGTCCACATCTTTTAATAAAATATGCTTAAGCTGCCTAGTTCCTGAAGGGAAAAAGAAAACAAAACTTAACACAAAAGGTAACTTTAATATGCACTTTTAACTGGGCAACTACTTTTGACAACCGACATTGCAGTTATTATTTAAAAACAAAATATAAACATTGTCAATTTTTACCAGTGTGTTCAGAACTAAGTTATAAACTAAGTTCTAGGGTCTCTCTGGTGGCCTAAGAGTTAAGTCTCAGCACTATTACCCTTATGGCTGAGTTAGATTCTCCAGCCAGGGAGCTAACCCACATGGCACTGCAGGTCTCTCCTGTCTCTTCCACTGCTCCCCTTAGAAGTACATTTAAGTAAATTCCTGTGTTCTGCTGCCCACTCTGTCTCTAGTAAATCCTCTCCCCCCACCTTGCTGTCCTACCCGCCCCCCTCGCACCTCTGGCCTCACCCAGTTCTTCTATGCAAAAATAAAAACAAAAAACAAAAAACCACTAAGTTGTAAATAAAATCCTATTAGTTGACTATCAGGACAGTTATAATTGATGCCCTTTTTCTAATTCAGCAACCAATCACTTCTCAGGATAACCAAACAATAATCCAACATCTGCTGGTCATCATGACGAACTGGGAATAAAGATGTATGTGATCTGCCCCCTAGAAATCAGTATTCTACAGACCTGGCATGAGACAAAAAAATTAAATACTGGCCTCCTCCCCCCATTCAAATTCCCTGCCAAAGTTTTTAGCTGATTCTTTCTTCTGCATTAGAAAGTAAACATGGGGAAAAAGAAAAAAAAAAGAAAGTAAACACGGGGTCTTCTAATACATTTTCCCGATTCCTTAAAGGTGGTCAAAATTGTATCACAGAATTGTCTGGGACATTCTTCTTAATTCAGCTCAAATTATCTCCAGTAATGGGTCAATGTGAGACACTGGTCATTTAGTGTGATAGTGCAGAATCCTTGCCCATAATTTCGAATTTTGTTTGGGTCTCTTGATAGCACTAAAAATTTTTTTTAATATATATTTTTATTGTTATTTATGTCTTTTACATTTTGTATTCCCCTTGGGTAACCCACCACCAATTCACCCGTAATCCATCTCCATGGTCCCTTGTGTTCTTTTCCATTCCATTTTGTGCGATTTTCCTTCCCCCCCGCCCTGCCTGATTGTCTCTCTCCTATTTGGTTTCCCTATAGTCCTGTTATAAGTGAAACCATTCGATATTTTTCTCTTTCTTTCTGGCTTATTTCACTGAGTATGATCCCCTCTAATTCCATCCATGTTGCTGCAAATTGCATGGATAACACTAAAAATTTATTCAAAGCCCTTCTCCCTCAAAAATTTACCCCAATACAATTAATTAAATATTAATACAATAATTACTAGTATCATGTCTGTATTATAAACTGTATTACTAAACTCTGTATTATAAACTCCAAAGTAACCAAAACAAATCTGTCTTATTTGTAACTACAAAACATTTAAGTCTATAATGCTCAAAAAGCGTTTTTGAAAAAATAGCAGGTATCTAAGTACTATGACAGAAGATCAAAAGTTAGGAAGAACAAAAAATAGTAACAATCATCTGATCTTTAAGATAAAAAAAATCCACCAGGAATAAAATAAAAATAGAAGCTCTTTTATCACTACTTCCTGTAGGTCTTTACCACAAGCAACAAATTGATCTTCAGTGATTTAGTAATTAAGACGCCTTTAGTTTCCTCAAATTAAAAAAACATGTAATTTTTAAAATATTTAATATTGACTTAAAAAGGGAAAAATAAAAGTGCCCTGAAAAATACCTTTAAGAATAAATCTAAGTGCAAAGGGTCCCATCATACAACTTATTGGCAATCTATTGCCTACTAAAGGTTAAACACAATCTCAGTAGTAATAATTAATGTTGTAGGGTCTATAAAAAAAGTTTCTGATTCAATCTCTTGCAATTTGTTTATATTTAATTTTTGTATTAATCATCATTTTGCTTTTGATCATTCGGCAGATAGGCAAGTTCTCAAAATTCTACTGCAAAAAAATACTACCAGCACTTACTGAGTCTTCAGAGATTCCAATTCCAATATTATCTGGTTGTGTGACTTTAAATCTTTGTAATTTATGTAAATTTATCCATCTTATAAAAGAAAACAAACCTATCTGGATAATTATTTTAAAAATGACCCTAAATTCTAGCAAAATTAAATTGTATATCCGGGTTTCTACTGAGAAAAAATATACATAATGAAATAATTTCCACCTTTTCCTAAATCCAAACCAACGTTTATTCCACTAGACCATATTACCACAAATCAAAAAACCTAAATTTAAAAAGCTTCAGAGAATAGCTTTAGTATTATTCTTTAATAAAAATAAATTCACATTCATACATACATAATACACATAGATGTATTTGCTATTCATCTCACACTTCAAAATATATTGGCAATAGATTGCCAATAATATTTAGTTCATAGTTAATCTCACAAATGAGTGACTGTACTGATGAAAATCAGATAAATCTTTCTAATTAATCTACCTATAGCGCTCAGAAAGTACAGATGAGTATAATACCACTGGGAAGAAATCAGGATTCTTATACACTGTTTTTCTAAATTAAAAGATCTGCTGGACGTAAACTAAAGAGTTAACTTTGGGGGGACTCCCTGGTGGCGCAAGGTGTTAAGTGTCAGCAACATGAAGCTATCAGCAGAGTTCAATCCCAGGCCAGGGAGCTTCCCACATGGCGCAGCAGACCTCCTCCTGCCTCACCCACTGCTTCCCTCAGCTGTGTACTTCAGTGGGTCTGCCTGTTCTGCTCCCCACTCTGTCTCTGTTGCATCCTCTCACCTCCCCACACCTCTGGCCTGCAACCCAGCTCTTGTATGCACAAATATAAAGAGAATATTTAAAAATAAAAAGACTTCACTTTAAAGATAGTAAAAGAAAACTGAAGGACACAGAAATGGGTTTAAGAATTCAACTGAAGACTTAAACAGAAAGTACAACATAAACGTTATACATAAAAAGCAGTTACTTATAAAAAAAAGTAAGACTAAATCCCTAATACAAAGTGGTAGATCAATTTCTTTCACGCAATCATTAAAAAAAATACTATCAATTTCTTATTTAGTTCTAGAGTTAGTTATATCCAATAAAGAGTGGTCATTTGTTTCCAACAGGCACCCAAAAAAAAAAAGTAATTGGCTCTAACCTTGACTGATTAACCTTAATTATGAGTTACAAATGTTCCCTCACCTCATCCTACCTAGACAGACAGAAAGAGACACACACATATACACAGAGGTGTATTGATTCAGGTATACAAAATGTTTTACAGGTTCAAAAATTTACCAAATTCATTCATTTATTCTCTATCTCTATCTTGCTCTCTGCCTTCATCCCTGCTTTTTCTGTCAAAACATCCTCCCACTATCCCTATTGTATCTAATAATCCTTCAGACTGAGGATAGATGTAACTTTCACCAGGAACCCTACTCTAACCCCTTTTGTTTCTCAGGAATCCTTCATCTATACTCCCAGAGCACCCTATACATCTATGTTAGCTTATCCCACTATCTTGTAATTAATAGTTTTCTGCATCCCCACTGAACTAAAAACTCCACAAGGACAGAGAAGATATCTTTACTGCTCATTACTATGCTCTCAGCCCTTTCAGCCCTCAGGACCATGCCTGACTTGCCATTTGTGAACTGACATATTGGAGACTTCTATGTTGAAGAAAACCTCTATAAATACGATTTTTTTTTTTTAAATCTTAAAAGTTAACTGGAAAATCAAAAAAAGGGCCCAAGAAAGACTTTCTATTTCTACTTCCATGTTTTGCAAATGGAAAAAATATGATGCCCCCATCCCATTAACACAGGCGATAAAAACTTTCCTATATTAAAAAGTTTTCTGTAAGTTTCAGCCACCATAGAAAGTTTTGCCGTTTTCCCGTGGGGACACAGTGGCTTTATTCTGATCAGTTACCATATTCTAATTGCTTTGCTCTAACAATTAGACACAGTCAATCAACTGTGCCTCTGTCAAAAGCTAAAAACTTTCTGTCACCTGAAACAACAACAGACTGGTCATCTAGAGAGCAAGATAAAGTTCTCAATCCTGAGAGTCCTGTTTCCTTATTCTTAGTTATTCCTTTTCCCATATTACTTTTTAAAAAAATATCTCAGAAGTTACTATTTACTATTTACATAGATCATTAAATGCTATTTTTCAAAAAACTAGCCCTCTAAAGGGTAAGGCTTTTGATGCTTAAAAATTAATAAGTGTTTTATATTTGTATACATAATAGGTGTTAACATAAAAATTAGTTCCACCTCATGAAGGGTTTATCTAGCCCTATTCCTTAATGCCAAATGCAATGTATATGTACTGACATAAATACTTAAAATATTTTTTCAAAAAGAATCAGTATTCAACTTTACATTAAGTTGTATGGCAGTCACTTTACATGACATAGTCTAACTCTTCTATGCTAAACAAATAAAAATAAATTTTCACTTTTTTCCCCTAACAAACTAATACACTGATCAATGACCATTTTAAGTTAAGGCAGTAATGATTTTTAAACGGTATGCTATTTGTTTATTTTTGAGCTCAGTCTTTAGGATGACTAGTTTAGCCATATTATCTTCCAACACTGCAAGCAAATCTGTAATTCCTCTCAAACCTCATGAGTTCTAAGACCAGCATGAAGAATATTCCTAAAGAGTCATCCCTTAACTCAGGTATTTAAAGGTTAAAAAAAAAAGCAGGAAAAGTTTACTGAATTTGTGGTAAAAAAAAAAAAAATTAGTGGGCTAATTATGGAACACTGCCACATGCTACAATCAATTTTTAAGTAGAGTAAAATTATTTTAGAGGCTATTTGATGACATCTTATAGTTTAATTTAACAACAAACATTTACTGAACACCTATTAAATATGAAGTACAATGTTAATCACTGGAGATATGAAAATAAATGACTGCTCTCCTGGGAACAAAGCCCCAGATAACAAGCTTCGAAAATGAGTATAAGAATAACAAGTCAAACAAATAAGTCTACATTTTTCTTATATTTAAAAAAAAAAAAATTTAGTCCAAATTTAAATTTCCAACAACAACAAAGAAATCCAGTTCATCATGTAATATGGACGTTTCCTATGAATCTCCAGTAAATCATACATCCACCCTAAGTTTTTGCTTTCAGAGTCAGAACTGAGGCCACCTCATCCAGTTACAGCTTATACTAACTGCAAGTATTGCTTCAAGAGGTTAAAAAAAATAATAATAATAATAAAATAAAACCTCTCAGAAGTTACATGACCAAACCAAAATTAGGAAGATAATGAAAACAGCAAACATCACACAAAATTGAGTCTCATTTTTTATTAAAATTTATTCCTCCCCATGATTCAAAAAAGATGCTGTTCCTAGCACACACTAGACTAGTGTACTCTACATGTACAATTTTTTTTCTAGAGTACCATATATTCTTTCCAGACAGTTTTATATTTTGAAAATTCAGAAGACGTCAACTTCATTTGAAAAGCAGTTTTGGATATCAAATAAAATGATTAACCTTTTCCCCTCCACCATTTTTGTTTCTAATCTTGGGGCATTCCACAGCTCCTTTACCCTGAGACAAAAAAACTGACCATAAGCTCAATTAAATCAACTGTAACAAATATCTCACAGAAGTATACCTTTTTTTGGCTGCTGTTATTTAAAATTTTGTTTTAGTGTGGGGAGGGAGGGCAGGAAAGAAAGAGGCTAAAATAAAGGTGTTAACAGAAAGGAGGGAAATTTAAAGATGCCAAGTCCTAGACACGATCCTAGAAGGACTAACACAGCCACGGTAAAACTCCAGAAAGGGCAGGGTGCAGTCAAGGCAGTATCTGGAACCAAATATTGAGAGCAAATAGGATGTCTTAAGTCACTCAACAGAAGATTTCAGAGCAGAAATCTATAGGTTAGGGCAAATCAGAGGCCTTTTTAAAAAATAAAGCATCTATCTTCGAAAAGATGCC